>LWCA01000526.1:7691-24667 GCA_001642005.1 Intoshia linei | reverse complement strand
TTAATTAAACCACAATCATTTAAAACAGCAATAACAGAATTGGCAATCGTGATACCTTTTCCGTTTGGTATTTCGACATCAACCAATACAACTTGTAGTCCAGAGTCTATAGCCACTATAACGACGGTTAATATTTCTTTATCGAATTTTTACCGTCAAAATAAATGTTAACAGATCTAATATCGGCAACAATTAAACGTAATTTAACAAAATCTCTTTCTCGTTGTATTTTTCTTCGACGACGTATGATTTCATGGAATTACTTCATAAAAGAACCAGCTGCTGTATTAGAAACTATTTTAGAATTGCACATTCTAAAATATTTTACATTTTCATCACTATAATCATTTATACATGTATGAGATGTTTCAAATAAGTAATTTCTAATCATTCTATCAAAATATATATAGTCATTTTTACCATAGCTTCCACTTTGCCCTTCGAAATAAATATTTTGTTGACTTAGTTGTTCCTTTGTTTTATTTAATTTAAAGGGTCTTTTATACAAATGAGGTTTATTGGAAGAGCTACCTATCGATTCAATTCCTTTTCTTTGTACTTCTATGAATTTTATATCCTCATATAATGCCCTACTTGATCCAATTTAGTGCATTCAAATAGATTATCGAGATTATTTATACAAATTAAGATTAATTGTATTAACAACTAATTATGATTGACATTAAAACTTCTAATTTTAATTTCATCTAAGTATTTTAAACGAAAATATATTAATTTGTTAATTTTCAATTTAAATCAGATTCCAATAGTATATATCCACTAACCATCTAGGGCGGGCAATCCATATTAATATTTTTAACATAAAAACAGTATTGTAGATGTCTAAATGATTGACAATATCCAAATTCATATATTAAAAATAAAAAGCTATGCTCGTTAGATTTGCCAATGATTTAAACTCTTAATATATTAAAGATCTATTGGTAAAAATTAATGTATAACTTGTAAAATACTTTAAACTTATGTTTATTTTATATAAAATTCCACAAAAAAATGTGGAACTTTAAATGAAACCTGCACCGACATCTGTTTATAAAAACCATTTTTTTTAACGAATTAATTATATAAATGAGTATAAGCATATAACTATTGCTAAGCACATTAAAATTGTGAATATGTGTGACACCCTAATCTACATTGTACACATATACCATCAAATAAAATTGGTATAATAATCACGTCAATAAGTATGTTATAGAAATTTAAGCAAAAAATAATTAAACACATACGTAGTACGCTATAAGCATATGCGAATATTTATCATAACTTAAAGTTATGATGTCAATTTTAAACTTTGGTTTTATTAAAATACTATTATATAATATTCTACCAAAAACTACATTACAACACATAGTTACAATAATTCCCAAAACTAGGTAGTTCTCGGGTCTGGATTGATTCATAACAAGTGTAGTTGTAGGTGGAAACTCTAAAGCATAACTAGATGTTTCTTGGACAAAATCAGTATTTTGTTTCATTTTAGTTTACTATAAATGTAATATATTAACTGTAATATATGTAAATAATTATATAATATATACAATTTTGCTTTAAAACATAATAAATACCATATTTTAATGTTTAGACAGGTACATGTATGTTTATTACACAGATTAAACATTTCGTTTTATCAAATCGCATTGCTGGTACCACCCTGAAGATGACCCATAGTTTATGTACAGAATATATTAAAATAGACATCGGTTAGTCGAATGAGAAAAATTAATTTTGAACAATTACAATTAAAATATTATTTAAATTATATACCAATAAGCGCCTGTGGTTCAGCGGTAGAATGCTTGCCTTCCAAGCAAGCGACCCGGGTTCGATTCCCGGCGGGCGCATTTTTTATTTAATTAATAATTTTATTCTACACTTCATTAACTAAGTTAACCAAGACTAATTTAAAATATTTTTGTACAAACGATTTTTCAAGTCTAAAATAAATAAACAAGTTTTAAAAATAAAGCATCACTGCAATATTTTTTGTGTGTGGTATCGTTTATTTTAATAACTATCAGTCTTAGAATTTTATAAAGTTCACATTTTAATTACAGTTTTTTCCGGAGTTGTTAGCAAAATAAATTTCAACTTTCCAAACTCACATCTGACGGGTCAAAAAGCCCATTGTTTTTTTTTGAAAACGAAACGAGTTCGAGAATTTAAAAAAATATATACTATGATACGGATTTTAAAAATCATATACATTATCATAAATTTAAATTTAAAAATACATCTTCACTGCCAAAACTTCAAACTAACCCTTTTTTTATAAAAACAGCCCTAGAATTTGAATAAGTGACGCCTTTACGGTAAAAAAAGCATTATAGTATTCATATATTTTTTTAATTATTATGATTTCAACCCCAAAAATCTACGTATTCCCGGTAAAAAATAGATTTTAATATATATCAACCAATATTTTTCTAATATTTCGATTAAAATAAAAATTGAAAATGTAAATATTAATCCTACAATTTCAAAAAAACTGTGCATTAAACGTCTAAACATATTCAATATATAACTATATGTAAAAATCTATATAATTCATTCCTTCGCAATTTTTCAATCTTAAATTTTCATTTTCGAAACATATTGTTTAAAATTTAAATTAAAACTACAACAACGATTACTAAAAGTAATACAACTTTGTTATGTTCATTTTTATATTTATTAAAATTTTTAGCAATAGGTTGTAAAATTCACCTGAAATATGTTTATAAAGTGGTGATTTCGTTAATTATTGATACATAATGGGTATTTTTTAGTATTTATTAAATTGCTACTGAATATATATGATCAGTTAATATTTATCACATTGAAAATGACAAAATAGGTTTTTATCATTTTATTTTTTTGGAATTTATGCTATTTATGATAATTTTTAGGATTGGACTGTTTTTACTTTATTTTTAATATTATACACACATTTTGTCTAATAAATTAAAAAAATAAAATAATAATTGTTTTTAAAATTCTATACGCAAAATTAAGATGGCTAATTCACTTTAAAGTAAAAAGTAATGTGATATGACGGTTCCACCTGAAAAAAATTTGGAAACCACTCCTTTAAAGAATTGATAATAGTGAATAGTAAAATTTTTAAGTTAGATTTTCAACATGAATTTATTTTTCGGTTATAATAAAAAAGTGCCCTCGGCAGAGCTAAGTGCTGTTTGTACGTAGTACAAAACTGCCAAGCTAGTACCTTATATAAAGTTAAGAAATGTGTAAAACTTCAGTTTACTCAGAAAATAAATTGTTAAAATATTTATTTAATCCATAGCTATTAATATTTGTTTTACCAAAAAGATTAATCTAAGTTTCATGCAATCATCATATTTACAACGTCTACCATACGATATTTTGGAGCGTGTCATTATTTATTTAGAACCTATTGATGTCTACAATTTATTCCTTTTGATGAAAATTGAAATAGATGCCATTTGGAAGAGGTTTATTGGTTATTAAATACAATTAATATATAATATTGAATAAATAAAATAACTTATACAGAGCGCAATGGTTCCCTCAGATTGAAACGTAAAGACTTTACACCCTATATATAGACTATATATACGTTGTTTTACAAGCAAAACTTTATTTACATCAAAATTTCAAAATGGCTCTTTTAAATATTTACTACGACCCATTATTTGCTAATATACATTTGTATACATCATACAATGTAATTAAATGACAATATGAAGACAGTAAATATTGTATTTATCAAGAATACCCACTTATATCAATGTAACATTTTAAGACGAATTTTGAAGTTATTTATAATTCATGTCTCAAACATCAATGGGAATCATTACACCTATACATTTTACATTAAATCACCAATAGAATAAATTTAAAATTGTGGCCATTGGTTACCATTCAATCCAAAATATCAAATTACAGATCTGCGTGTCTATACATGTACGGAATTGTGGATATATTCAATAACAAACCAGAAAAAGTATATACTTTTATATACATGTAGTAATACTGTAGCGCAGTGCTTCTCACGGGGTGACTGGTAACCGAATGGGTAGATAATTTTATTAGAGGGTGAATACGAAAATTTTCCAAAACAAATATTATCCATTATTTATAACCAGGGCTGGCACCAGTTTGTTGGTACCAGCTCCAGCAGTAATGTGATTCAATGAGAATTCTCGAGAAATTGCAAGCACTAGCTGTAGCGTATAAATTATACTTAATTATTATTATACGGTATATGATTTTTATTTTAAAATATAGGCCATTGAAATGATGAAGAATAAATTTGGTTTACAATACGCTAATGACATTGATTTGGTAATGAATATTGATGGAATATGCATTAACCGCTTGCGTCGTTACTTGTTCAACAGGTAATTAAACACTTATTTTAATTCAAATCGAAGGTATAGTATAAGTATATTTACTGCCCGTATGCTAGCAAGAAGGGCTAAAGGCGTAATTCGGCCTATAACGTTTAATAAAGTTTTGAATATGTTGAATTTTTACATATTATAATACTAATAATAACTTTTAATTATCATTTAATTTTAATTTCAGGTACTTTAATATTGAAAATTCACAAAATATGTACACAACTTATCAGTCGAGAGATGGCGATATTTACATTCGAAATATACTGCAAAACTTGACTTTTCGAAAAGTATTCATAATAGACGCTTTTCGGCATAGTGTTAAATTCTGTCTTTTGAGTCGTAATTTAATACGCATATTTTCCGAAATATACACAACCTCAAATCCAGAATTTCGTTGGAAACATGGTAAAATAATGTAAAATTAAAAATTTAAAAAGGTAACATTTAGACATTAAAACATTTTTAATTAGCGGAGTATTATTAGCACATGATATGAACTTATCTGATACACAGTTTCCTAAAATCAACAAAGAGAAATTTGTTCAATTACTAATAGTCAACCACGGGGAAGATTATAAAGAAATGATTATACAAATATACGACAATATTAAGGAGAAGGGTTTATTTCAAAAGAATTGCAAACACATTCCAAGCAAATTTGTACAAGAGAATTCAGAATGTATTATACATATGGAAACAAAAATGCAAATAATTTAATTTGAAATGTACAACTATTTTAAATTATTTTCCATTTTTTCAAGTACTTTACCTAAAACAAAATTAAACATGTATAAAAACTGACAATAAAATTATGAACCATTTCATTATAAAAAGTTTTCTTTATAGAGTCAAAAAATCCAAGTGATTTGTCGTCCCGGATAATGTCCGATTCATCATAATTTATTTTAACATCTACAATAATTTAATTTAAATTTACTAAAAATGTGCTCAATGAAAATGTAAAATGTAAACATTAAATTATTGTATACAGATAATTCAAATCACAAGGAATATAAAATGGTCGGTACATTATACTGAAATATTAATACAAATTTTGAAAAATTAAGATCAATAAGTCTTAATGTGTTTAGCACAATTAAATCAAACTTATTTACTTTCAATTCACGATTGGAACAATAGTATAAATTATTAAACTTTTTAAAAAATAAAAAAGACCTTGATCAGTATTTTTGAGTCCATTAACTGTTCCATTAACGGACTCGTCTTCAATGGCAAATTGGGTGATGCATTGCTTTTGTTGGTCTGTAAGATTTTTAGGTGATTTAATAATAATGTTAAAATAATGATCTCCTTTAGAATGAGAATTTTTGGATATTCCTTTACCGTGACAACGAATCAAATCGTGAGATGAAGTATTGGAAGGTACATTTATGGTAATATTTCCGTGCAAACCTTTAACATTGACTTGACCGCCAAGAATAGCTTGAGATATACCAATTTTTAAATCACTATAAAGATTGTATCCCTTTCTTTTATAATATAAACTATTGAGAACTTCAACAGTTAAAAAAATTTCGTCGCTACCAACCGGTACACGCAATGTTTGATTGTTTTCAATTCCAGGTGGTATTTCAACTTTGATCTTCTGTTTTTGTCGATATTTTCCTACTCCTTTACAAGAAATGCATGGTTTATAAATAATGGAACCTAGTCCGTGACAATATCTACAAGTGGATCTCATCATGAATGGACCAGTTGATATAGTTTCATATCCTGAACCATTACACTTATTGCATTGTTTGGCAGTTGTCCCAGGTTCAGCTTTAGAACCGTCACATCTAGGACAAGTAGACATCATCATAACATCTAATGTCATTTTAGTTCCTAAAGCTGCATCTTCAAATGGAACTTGAATGTTTAAATCAATTGAGCTGCGCATGTCCTCCTGATTAAATCCTCGATTAAATCCAGATCGGGAAGATTGTGACCCAAAATCTCCAAAAATTTGACGAAATAGTTCTTCAGGGTCCACATTTGAAGATTGGTTAGTTCTACTGTATGCGCTTTTAAAAGCATTTGGGTCTGTTGATCCAAAATTATCAAACTGTTGCTTTTTTTGAGGGTCTGATAATGTTTCGTAGGCTTCAGATACTTGTTGGAATTTTGAAGCAGCGCTTTTGTCGTTTTTGTTGACGTCGGGGTGGTGTTTTTTGGCTAACTAATAATTAATTAAAACAATAAATAAAATAGTAATAAACGAATAATTTTCATTGAACAATAGAAATCACTTTCATTGTTCCCAAAAATAATTTTAACCAAATTAGATTCAGTTTTATAAAAATTATACAAAAACTGAAAATAAACGAAAAAAAGTTGTTTGTCACGTTTTTTACAATATTTTTGTGGTTTTTTTCAAAAATTTTTACAATAACTCAAAATTAACGAAAAAACTTTGTTATCATGATTTTTTAAAAATTCTAATTAAATCTAAAGTTCTTTCACATAATTAATTAAAATCACCGCGAAAATATTTTGTACGATATTATAGGGATATTATTATTATATATTTTTACCTTCCAAAAATTTCCAACTACAACAAAATGGCTTTTTCAAAATTTTTTAGAAACTGAATCCAAAAATTAGATTTATTTTTATAACAATTTTGCAATAACTCAAAATTAGTTATTGTGGTCCCGAAAATTTCCAGAGAAAAATAAAAAATTTTTATCATATATAATATAGAAGCATTAAAAATTTTAGACACCTTAATTAATTTTAGAACAAAAAGAAATTTAATTAATGAAATAACACGAATCTAGATTGAAATTTACAAATTTGTTAATTAGAAAAAAATTTATTTATTTTAGATTGTTGAAAAAGTGTTTCAAAACATATATAATATTGATAGATTCGTCTTTTAAACGCGTTCTACGTTTTGTAACGTAATTAGAAGCAGTAAAAAAATTTCTTTCATTTTGTGTTGACGTAGGTTGAACGGTCATAGGGGCTTACTCTTATTTTAAGAATCTTGATGATATCGTTCCAGTTCGTAACAATTCATCATATTTTTCAAAATAACATTGGAAAAAAAGAATAATTGCATTAAAAGTTAGTAATTTGTGGTTAGAATAAGAGATTTTTAAAAAAAGTGTTGAAAAAGGATATTTTTCCATTAAGGGCTGGAAAATTAGATTTTTGAAATGCTAAATTTTATAATATAATCATATTTTCATAGTAATAACAAACATAAATCAAAAACAGGTATATCTCAATTTTTATTGGGAAATCCTGGGAAATCGTTAAATCCCGGGAAATTATTAAATATCCCGGTAATTTTGTCCCGGTTTTTTTCTCGTCACAATCATTACTCAAAATAGACGACAAAAGTTTTTTTTAAAATTTATAAAAAATTGAATCTATATGTATGTAAAACTAATCTCATTCCGTTAACGGAATTTTTTACAAATACTGTATAAATTAAAACAGTGGTTCCCAATTGCGGCAAAAATTATATACCTGGGTCCGTGAGATCCAAATAAAGTATGAAAAAATTTTGATCAACTTTTGTTTATTTTTATAGGAGAATTTTTAATATTTATTACATAGTTTCTAGATGTTAATTATCCTAATCCTAGACGATAGCTACATTATTATTTCAAAAATCCAATCAGTAATAAAATTTAATAAAAAATGACAGCCATTTTAAGTTAAAATTTAAATGAATTTTTTGTAAAATTCACATTAAATTGCATCCTTTTTCAAACGATTGTTTGAAGAGCATAAAGATAATTTTAGTTAATAATTTTTTAGAAAATGAATCCATATTGGATTTATTTTTATATTTTTTCAAAAAATTTCAAAATTATGATAAAAATAGCCATTTTTAGTAGTTTTCAGAAAATAATCCAGTTTAAATTTATTTTTATATAAAAAAATTAAATATGACTTCAAAATACGATCAAAACATTTTTTTTTTAAAATTCAAACAAATTAGATTTATTTTTTATATATCTGTGAAAAATTGTATTTTGTAAAAAAAATAAGATTTTTACAATTCAATACAATTAAATCTGCAATAATTGTAACTAATTATTTGTAAATTAATGATAATTGTTTCAATTGAACAATTACACATTTGCACTGACCTAGTTAATAATTACAATGTAATTACACATACATGTAATTGTTATTAAGATGATAACAAATTGTTTCAGATAAAAACAGTAATAAACATGTGATAATGCCATAAACTATAAATAGTAAATAAATTAAATCGAACCGTGATGCGCACACATTAAATGTGCGCATCATCTCAGAATAGTTAAATGTCGACTAAGCCTTATTCCAATCATTAATAACACTTAAATTGCTAAACCAGCAAATAACAATACACAACTTTAAATAAATAAGAAACCTTATAATAAGCTTTTTTGATTTCACTTGAGGAAGCATTACGATCAACGCCCAAAACTTTATAATAATCTTTTAATTTTGACGAAGTATTAAACTGTCTAGCGATATTGGTATAATGAATTCCATTAAATTTTTCTAAATGGAAAATTCAATTTTACAATGTAGTCAAGTGGTTGAAAGTATAAAAAATATCAAATATGATGAAATGATAAATTACCCGAATTACAAAATAGTTTAATTCCAGATCCATGCGTCAGGTAACCTTTTAAATTAAACAAAACACATCGAAACATTGTAACGATATTTAATTTTGTAGTCAAGAAACATGAATATACGTTTCTAGTCACTCAATATATAAATGAAATAAACAATACGCTACTGAAATAATTACAGATTTTAATTACAAATTGTTGATATTGCATGTAATAGTTTTATCATTTCATTATTTGAAATGCGTTATTAATAAAGAAATGAAAGACTGTAACTATCATATTCATGCACTGCGCCCTGGATCAAATGTGATCAAAAACATTATTAATATTTATAGAAAGTTTGTATTTATGACTGATAAATTGAAAATTCAAAAATTAAACTCGAAAAAAAAAATGTCTTATGCAGATATTTTTGAAAATATTCGTAATCAAAAATCAATTGCTTGTATTGACTCGGTAAGTTTTAAAATCCTTTTTTTCACATTTTTTTATTGTTTTTATTTTTATTTATATTCAATTTTTAGAGTGTTAAAATAAACGAATGTAAACCATGCTTACTTAAAAATCAAGTGAAATATGATGATTTGTACTGTTGTTCCAATTGCTTTACCATTTTTTGTCTTGAATGCGGTCACATGTGCAATACTAATTATGCCTTTATATGTAATTTATTTTACTCAATATTTTACACTGATCCCGTTCAATTCATAATTCATGATATCAAAAATTATGGGTTTTACTCGATAAATTTTAGTATACAGAAATATAATTTTGTCCCTTGGTAAATGTGTAGTCGTATGAAATTAAATTTTTGGAACAAATCGAATTACAAATTTAGCAAAGTTGCATCACATTAAAATTTTATAATTACATGTGCTATATTTAGCAAGTTTCCCATTATTTATGCATAAAATAGCGAATAAACATTTGACACTAGCTACAAATGTATAAATAATAATTATGCATACAAAATAACTCTTAGAGTCTAGAATTTAGATTCTAAACAATGTAATTGTTTATATTTATCAAATAAATGTAATTGTATTTTTGTTAATTTAATTATTTCGATCATTTGCTTTTAATTGTGCTAAATAATGCGGATGACGCTGTCGATGGGCCGAAAATTTTAAATGTATACATTTTCAAACGTCATACATATATTATTAGTCCATTTCTTTTTTAAAATCTGGATAATTAAATATTTTGTCACAGTGGACTTGTCAATTTTTTGATTCATAATCAATAAATTTATTTTTAACATTAACAGTTTTTTTCGTTACAAAATGAGTAATTAGTTAATTGCATTAAATCGAGGCTTATATCTATAATAATAATTAATATTTTAGCCGTTGACCTGGATGGGGGTAGCAACTATTGCACAATGTGCCAACAAAACATTTATCATGATTTAATTGAATTTCATTTAAAATATAATAGATTCATATCAAATGCTTATAAAAGTAATTCTTATTATTTAATTCAATTCAACTACATGTAACATGTAAATTTAGAACAAAAAACACCGCAAATGATTCTTCCAAGGTTACCATGGGCACCAAATTCTAAAACTGTTAAATGCTTAATCAAAAATTCTCAACCTATTGATGTACCCGATTTTGGTTAGTTTTTAAACTTTAAATGACATATGCAATGTTTTTATTAATATGGTCGATAATACTTATATAGTTGACTTTACATGTCTTGTATTATTGAGTTAATAATTAGAAAGTAAAAAAATTCAGCGGAATTTTTATCTATTATCTCTTATGTGAGGTATTATACATTATGATATTAATGGTAGTATTAAAAATTGAAATGTTATTTACTTATTTTTAACGCAGACTATATTTGTATTTTTAATTCTATTAAACTACAATGTCTTGTGCGTTATTTTTTTAAATTACTAATAACACTAATTAAAAGATGAAAAAATTTTAAATTTGGGAATCACTCAATCTTGATACGACCGAGTCTCTAATTCTATTAAATATATATTAAATTATATTATAATGTAAACTGATTTATTTAGGATTGAAAGGAATAATCAATCTTGGTAATACGTGTTTTATGAGTTGTGTGCTACAAAGTTTATGTCATACTGTCCCATTGCGTGATTATTTTCTATCAGACATTCACCAATGCACAGAATTAAAAATGAAACAATGCCTAGTCTGTGAAATCTCCGTGTTTGTGCAAAAGGTATCGACACATTTTTAAAAGTTTAAATAAAATTAAATTTTAGATTGTAAGTAATGATTTAACACCAGTATCACCACATAAGATATTGCATCTGTTATGGACCCTCTCCTCGAACATGACTGGATACAAACAACAAGATGCTCACGAATGTTTCATGTTAATGCTAAACTCTCTTCACAGACATTCGGAATCAACCAATGGTTCACAATTTAGAGAAGACAAGACAATAGTTGAAAAGTTATTTTCGGGTAGATTACAATCTGACGTGCAATGTACCAACTGTAAAAATATTTCCACCACATGTGATCCGTTTTGGGATATTTCTCTCAACATTGGATGTAATATTAATAAAATTTAAAATATATTTTAATTTAGCCGGCAATCATCCTAAAACGATTGAAAACTGTCTACAATGGTAAGTTTATTTAAATTAAACCATGATAAATCTTAGTTTTTGTATTTTAAACTTTATAAATGTAATGTAAATGTTTACTAAAAATTTTTAGCTTCACGGAACGAGAAAATTTAGACAATTTTGGCAAAATTTTCTGTGACAAGTGTAATTCTTCTCAAATATGCACCAAACAACTTAGTATGAACGCATTACCAAAAATTTTGACTTTTCACATCAAGGTAAAACACTATTTATTTTGTTTATATTCATTTTTTTCAGAGATTTCATTCTGTTGGAGGAGTACTGAATAAACTTTCGACTGTTATAACATATCCTCCTGTACTATCAATGAGCCCCTATCGCTCTCATAGAATTGCACAATCTTGGAACGCAGCAGACCCAGATAAATCTACTCCAGAAAAGTAATTTTAATTATCTTATTCATTATAAGATGAGACTATGTGTAAACAATATGATTACAAGGTTTTATTGTATTTTTTGTTTTTTTTAATTTTTCATCAATATTTACATTTTAATAACCTTTTAATTTAGTTACGAATTGTATGGTGTAACAATGCATGTTGGATCAAAAACTACAAATGGACATTACATTTGCTACATAAAATGCAATGAAAATTGGTATAGATGTGAGGACAATTATATTACAAAAGAACACCTACAAAGTGTTTTAAATGTCGAAGCGTACATTTTGTATTATCAACGCTTGTAAATTTGTATAAATAATTAAACTGTTTAATTACATATTTTCAACAATTTGAAGTTTTGCAAGTATTGGGTTGGATGGTTTCAGACAATCTATCCATTGCCTGATTGAATCTGGATTGTTAATTTGTGGTATACAACAAGCATACACGATGCCTCCTTTTTCGGTATATTGGTTCATTTCATTTTTTTCTTCGGTATAAATTTTGTCTCCACCATAAGTAAATTTCCATTTTGTATGATCTAATTAATATTTTTTTAAAATAAAAATGTCGATAATAAGATGTCATAAATATTACCTGTAATAAAAATAAAATTGCGCCAAAATTGTGATAACAATAAGACAGTAACTATCAAAAACTACATTTAATTTTAAGGTTACTTAGTATCACTGATAACATTTATCAATTTAAAATATATTCATGATAACGCGTTGCATTTTTAAATTGCAAAATTCTCAGAACATGAAATTGAAAAACCTCTTAAATCTTGACATTTTCTATCTTCAAAAATTTCATCATCAAAAGTCGGACCATTATTGACAGAATACAAAGTATAATAAAAAAGTTTTTGGCGGCCGTACCATAAAATATCTGGTCCTTTTACGTATAAAATTGTGCTTGGATTTAACTGATTAATCATTTCTTTTTGGGTTTCACTTTGAATCGATACAATGGATTTGTCATTAATCTAAATTTGTATGGTAACAACATTCTCAGAGTAATTAATCACCCAAGTTAATATCAATAATATGGATTTAGATTGGATACATACCATCCCTTTTTTAGTTTAGTATACAAATAAAAAATGACCGAAAAATTAGAAATGTTGTTGGTATAATCATTCCAAAATCGGACTAGAGCGGCTTTAGCAATATGTTCCCATTTTTTGGGTAATATACTTGGTGGTTTATACGGAAGATTGAGAAATTTAGGTGACCAGAACATGTATCGTTGATACTGTTTCAATACATCAGAATACCGACCAAAAATATCCATCAACATGTAACCAAACTGTTCATCAGGATAAACACCTAAAATAAAATAACACAATAACATTGAAATAAACCATTCATTTGCATAGTGTGCAGCAACATGTGACAACATTCTTGCTGTTTCGGAAACCACTTGGCTACCCCTAACCACTCAGTAGACGATGCAAATTTTCCTTTCGGATAAAGTTTAAGAATTTCCTTATAAGCTTTCAAATCATACGCAGCATCCTCAAATCTGTAAATGTTACTTAAAATTTGATATACAAATTCAGTCAATCCTCTTTGATAATGTGGATTATTAGTAGTATACGATTTCAAAATGTAGCAAAAATTTTCATAGTTTGTTTCTTTACCTGTATCATAAAACTTTTCAAACAAATTATTTTTCAAGGGTCTTTTAAAAAAAACATCCGAAGAAGGGTCATGAGAGTTGAATTTTAATGGAATCAGGTGATATGGTGGAATAGCTTTTTGATTCTTATATTTTATTGATAAACCCATGTCTTTTTTCTTTTCCAATGGATTTTTGTAGTTTACACGTTGTGTAATTGGTTTAGAATTTGAAATATCGGAGACATAAAGAGATTTTCCAATTGATATTTTTCGATCTATTTTTAATGTAAAACTTAAAAATTTGCTAATGCAAAAAAATCGTTTTTTCATATCAAAAGTAGTCAAGTCAACTGCTACATTTAATTTGAAATTTATTTATTACCATGTCAGTATTACTAAGACAAAAATGAAAAAGTATAAAAAAATTAATAATTTTTATTATACAGTAAAATTGAAATATATTCCAATAAAATTGTTGAATTGGATTAACAATCACAAAATATTTAGTCTTTGGTAATTTTGACTTGTCTAGAATTAAAAATAAAATATACCGAAACCAAGTGTCATCAATATCAAAATAAACACATTAAAATCACAATATGACATGAAATACAAGGAGGGAATGACTACCCATATTGTATTTTACAATAATGCAATAACAAATCACCTGTCTTTGTTCTTCAAAGATTTGTACAAAACTGCAGTTAAAATTCCGACAATTGAAATTGATATCAAAGAACCATATCCAAAAGCTTTCAAAGCAAGTTTATTGGCTTCTATTTCAATTTTGTACTACATTTTAAATAAATAAATGTAGACGGTCTACAGTAGACCTCGAAGAAATGATAAATAATGAATTGAAATTTACGTTTGTAGAAAGGTTATTCTTTTTTATATTGTTAAATCTAGCAGTAAATCCTAGTGCAGCGAACGTTACGCCACCCAAAACTAAACCAATTGCTAAATTTACCATTTAATAAACAAAGTAATGATAATAAGAAACAAAATATCTTATTTTATATCATCTTCAAAAATCTTATCAAATTTACAATAATATCAACAATATTAAACTGGTAAACCTAGTCCCCCAAAACCCATATTTGTAACTTAACCTAAATTTAATAAATGGAGTAATATCAAAATGGAAATGCACGATAATTACCTTTTAGCATTTAAACATAAGAAACAAAAATATAAAAACGTTTATTTGAAGTTATGTTTATTAGCATAAAACTGTTAATTTATAAAATCAATTTAAATTTATTTTTGATAAGCATTGTGATAAGATAATTGTAATCTTTAAAGTATTGTAGCAAAAGACAGATTTAATTGTTAATCATTAATTTTTGTTAGATTTTAATATTTTACAGAGGGATGTATTAAATAAATATATATTTATAAATTATGCAACGCCTCTGTGGCTCAGTTGGTAGAGCGTTGGTCTCATATATACGATTACTTAAGTAATCCAAAGGTCGTGGGTTCGATCCCCACCGGGGGCATTTTTTTATGTTTATTTTTTTGAATACATCAAAAATGAGAAAGAATAATCTGAATTTATGAATATTTATATAAACTTATTAATTTAATTAAAAAAAATGTATCACTAAAATAAACTTATAGTTGGAATGATATATTGCATTAGGAAAATAAATCTACTATTACATTCTACATTGTAGATTGTATTTTGAACCAAGTCTGTCCAATTTATATTAGAAATTATATATTTATCTTGGAGACAAATATATAAAATCAATAAATAAATATTTCAAATATTACCTATCATTTTATCATGTCTTTGGATTGTAAGAGAATTATGGCTTCTTTGGATCCTGTCTTGTCTAAACTAGAACATGTATAATTTTAATGTGAAATATTGTTTAGGTGTTTTTTTAAAACTGTACAACTGATAATGTAGATGTGTATAATGTGTAATATACTGCAATTAATGCAGTCTATTATACGATCCTGACAGTAGTATTAGATATACTATTTGAACGGTTTATTAAAGTTTATGACGTTCTACTTTGTTAAGTCATTTTATCAGCGTTGTTTCAGTATGTTAAGATGAAAGTTTTATGATTAAAAGGGAGATGGTACTATTTTATATACTAAATTAAGTATGTGATCTGGACATTGTGCATATACAACATACGCTGTACTACACAATAATATTGTCCGGACAATCAGATCATGCAGATAAAAGTTGTAACAAAGAAAAATCAAATCTTAACTTAATCCATTAGCAGCAGATGTAACGATTCCGTCTTAGTAGACACCTATAATATTGTAAATGTGTCAGTCACAATTCTTACAGTTATCGGCTTTACGATACTTAACACATAAAGTGATATAATATTTTCATTCTTCTCTACTTCATTTTCAAAAAATACCGTGAATATCATGATAAAATGACGAAGAAGCTATAACTATCACATACTGTCAACCCTTCTATCCATATTGATAATTATAATAAGCAATGGATTATAATTTATTATATTTCATGATGTTATATGAATCATGACTCATGAGGTGTACTATTCATTATAATGGTACCCATATTACCCATACCCATATTATATAATTTGAAATGTACCACATAACACGTATTACCCTATTAAAACCTACATAATTGCAAATACAAATTGGCACTATGGTAGACTTCAATCTACACTGTACAATTTTATCTTCGTCGTAACCTACATAACATGCTCAGGTCTGTATAGATCTAAGTTGGTTAACGGTTCCAATAATCATTACTATATAATATGCTACGCAATATTTGTTTATTTTTGTATTTTATAAAGTCCACATTTCAATTACAGTTTTTTTCGGGACATATAATAAGATAAATTTTAAACTCCCAAAGTCACATTTTACCGGTCAAAAACCCCAATTGTCCTTCTTTTTGAAATTCAAATGAGTTGAAGAATTTAAAAAAACATATACGCTGATACGGATTTTAAAATCATAAAAATTATATCTTCAGGGACAAAACCACAAATTACCTTTCTTTTTTAATGAAAACAGCCCTAGAATTTAAAAAAATTGACAGGTGGTACAGCTGTATTCTGTTAACACACACAAAAAATTTCAATTCGAATAAGTGACGACTTCACGGTCAAAAAAGCATTGTAGTATTCATATATGTTTTTTCCGAAATATTATATTTAAATAATTAACGGTCCGAAAATTAAAAAAAAGATATTCGGATAGAGCTTATTCCAATTGATATAAATACAAAAGTTCCACCCGAGAAATCTACGTATTCCCGATGAAAAATAATTTTAATATATTCAACCAATATTTTTCAAAATATTTCGATTAAAATAAAAATTGAAAATGTAAATATTGATCCT
>LWCA01001131.1:0-12063 GCA_001642005.1 Intoshia linei | reverse complement strand
TAATTTTGTCGTTACAAATATTGAATATAAACTTCTTTAAATAGATGTTGCTATGAAACTTATTCCTATTGGTTAAATTTTAATTCTGAGTCATAATAAACATAACTAAAGTCATTTACCGAATTATCGACATATTTTGGACTTATTAATGTTGTTTTCCGGTTAGCGGCCAATGACTACATATGTAGTCATTCCCAGTTTACCCAGTTCTAGTATCTCAAAACCTTAGAAATTTTACACATATTTAAATAACACATTTCGAAAATCATAATGTTTGACCAAGTATAAAGGGTGTCGGTCACTAATGGGCTAAGTTATCAAGTTTTGTTAACATGTAAATGAGAAATGTGACTATTGCAATACATTGTATAAAAACCTTCAAAGTTGAAAAAATTTGCAACATAGGAATAAATTTCTTTAAAATAGTTTGACACAGCCTATAAATTGAAATAAAAATATTATTAAGTTGCGACTCATAAACTCTATTTCAAAAAAAATCAATATTTATCTCAATCATCAAAGTTTTTGAGACATTTTTGAAAATATCAAAAACCCTTAATATTTCCTTAAATAAATTCATACACTATCGCGTTTATTTGGAAAATTTTTGTTCTTTTTAGGTATATTTGGTTTAATACGGTGAAGTGTTTTCTTTTGATTATTTCCAACAATATGGATACTACAATAATCACAAGAAACTAAAATAACTGCCATTTCAGCTGATAAACTACTAAATTTTGCTCTTTCTAAATATAAAATATAATAACACGTAATTTTAATAGATATTTTAAATTTAAATGTATATCTTTCAACTTTCTCGACCGACATAGTAATTTTACGTGGTCTAGGGTAGTGCCCACCAAACGTTTTGACATGGGGCCCGGACTAATTAAAAAAATCCGCGGGTCAGATGGAAAATATATATGACGGTATTTAAAATTTAAGTTATTGAATTAATAAGTTTCGCATGATCTAGTAATGACAAGTCAATACTATTATAGTCCTTATATAATATCCTATGCAATATTTGTTTGTGTGTGTGCGTTACCGTTTATTTCAAAAACTACCAGTCTTAAAATTTTATATAGTCCACATTTCAAATACAATTTTTTCCGTAGGTGTTAGCAAAATAAATTGCAACCTCCCAAACTCACATGTTACTGGTCAAAAAGCCCAATTTTCCTTTTTTTTGAAAATCAAACGAGTTTGAGAATTTAAAAAAATAAATACATTCTGATACGGATTTTAAAATCATAAATATTATCATAAATTTAAATTTCATTAAATTAAATTAAGTTAAATTAAACAATTAATCTGATAGAGCTTATTCCAGTTGATATAAATACAAAATTTCAACCCCAGAAATTTACGCATTCCCGGTAAAAAGTAATTTTTAATATATTATCAACCAATATTTTTCAAATATTGCGATTAAAATAAAAATTGAAAATGTAAATATTGATCCTACAATTTCAAAAAAAATGAGTATTGAACCTCTACACATTTCTAATAAAGAAATATGGGTGAAAATCTATATAATTCATTCCTTCGGATTTTTAAATTTCAATTTTCAAAATATTTTGTAAGAAATTAAATAAAAACTATTAATTAATATTAATAATATATAATATATTAATATAATAATAATATAATATTAATAATTATTATTATCATTTATATATTTATTACATTATTATTATTACATTTTTTATTATTATTTTTATAATTTTATTTTTTCTGGAATTTATGCTATTTACAATACAATTAAAATACAATTGCGGACTGGATTTCGCCCTCGGGCTGTAGTATGGTGGCCACTGGTCTAGGGCATCTTTTTAATAAAATGGTTATTTTATTTTTTCCACCAAAAATAGCATTTTTTAATTTACTTTATTAGTAAAATACCACCCAAATTATCTCAAAATGACTGAAATAGATGAGAATCTCAAATGAAAATATAATAGAATAAATAAAATCATACTTAAACATTCATAATCAATCCATTCCCATTTGTCTTTCTTTATAGTTAAAAGTCTGCCAAGTTCAATAACAAATGTGTGATATCCTCCCAACTATAATTGATATATTAAGTGTCTTATTTGCACAGTATTTTTCAGTACCATTACATGTGGTAATTGATAGTCAGTATTTAAAATATTAAACCACAGCTTTGTAATTTCACCGGACGAATCAAAAAAAATCACTTTTATTATTAACGACATGATACATATAAAACCGACACATTGTTCATATCAAGCCCGTGAAGAGTGGGGCTTGGGTCATATGACGAGGAATATATTCTAAATCAGTGGTTATTAACCTTTTTCGGAGAATCGCCCATTTTTCAACAAAAAAAAAATTATCGCTCCATAAAGACAATCGATACTTTTATAATTTACAAAGTTTATAAATGTGCAGTAAATGTTATGCAGCAATTTTATTAACAGTAAAATTGATACGGAAAATATTAAAAAAAGCAATTAATAATTGTTTTTTTGATATCTTTTATCATTCTTTAAGAATGCAAGATGCGAACAGTAGCAAATCATATCATCTTCCAAAATAAAATATTTGTCTTTAAATGTATTTAAATTAACAAAATTAGTCACGTCATGTCTCTGAATGAATGATAACACTACTCCCTTGGCTTTTATAAGACATATACTTCCTTGTAATTGTAAATTAACATCATTTAATTTTCCAAAAATATCAGCAAGATAAGCCACATCGCATTTTAAATTAGCAAGTTTATCATTAATTTTCATAAAAAGTTCAGTAACAGAGTCGTATAAATTATAAAAATGTTTTAAAAATTTTCCTTTTGAGCACCATTTAACTTCAGTATGCATTAAAAGTTTTTGAAATTCATCATCATTTTCAAAGCATAAATTTGAGAAAATTCTATGATTCAATGGGTGGAATTTTATTTTATTAACACAGTTAATAACCATATTTAGTGTATCATGCCATTTATCACTTAAATTTTTAAAAACCAAGTGTTAGCGATGTATGATCCAATGTATTGCAAAGAATTTCGAATTTAATTTTTTTTTAAATGAGCGATAAACCCACGATGTCGGCCTATCATGGCAGGAGCCCCATCAGTTGTACAAGCTGTGACGTTGCTTATTGGAATGTTGTTTTCATTAAAATAGTCTAAAACTAATTTGATAAGTGTGGAGCCTTTTGTATCAAGTTTTAATTTTGTAACAAATAGTAAATCATAAGAAATTTCTTGAACATCATTGAGATAGCGCACATAAACCATTAATAACACATTATTGTGACTATTGCAAGCTAGGCTCATTGAATAGTTATAATCTAATCTTATATTGGAATCCCAACTGATGAGATCAAAATATTTTTGCCCCATTCGATCATAAAAACGTCCCAAGGGGGCGCTGTCGCCCAGGTTAAGAATCACTCTCTAAATCAATGTAATTCTAAAAAAATTTCGTATGGTGGGCTTACTTTATTCACTCTAGCAGAGTAACGGTGAAAACAATTAAAGAATTGATAGACGTACTAAAAATGTATATATAGGGCCTAGAATTCTCATTTGGGCCGGCCCACTTTTGGCTCTCGTCATATATAGGGTATATTATACACATTTAAAATAACAAAAATCGATAAAAACTTTAAACATCACTGTATGATTTAATCTACAGTTGTACCAATTGAAAAAGTTACAATCAATAACTGCGCAATGGGCATAAATCATAACTTTGAGACGATATGAGTCAGTATATTTAAAGCGAAATATTAAAAGAAAAAATTTTACTGCAACTAAATCGTTTTGAACTACATTTCTACCGGTTGCTCTCAATTGGTTAACTTCATTGTCATATTCAGTTGAGGTTATAGATAACGTTAATTTTGTTACGACTTTTTTTCCTTTGTTGACTTTTCCATTTAAACCTTCAAGTTTTTTAGTTCTGTTATAAAAAAAAATAGAGAATATTCTTAAATTCAACCATTTTTACTAAAAATCACAATTTAGCAACCATTATCGAAAAATACACTTCTATCAACCCTTACGAGAAAATTTCACTTTTATCAACCCTTTAGTGAAAAATCCAGTTTTATCAAACCTAAAAGGAAAAATTCAGTATAACAATCCTTAAGAGAAAATCCATATCTGTACATTATAGAAATATATAGAACTGTCAAAAGTAATAATTAAATTGTGCTTTGAATTTTTTTTACTTAGTTGACAAATTACTTGTACTATATTTTTTGAAGTGGAATATTCTATTATATATCTTTTATAAAATAGTTTATGTAATTTTATAAATTTTGCGTAATTACATATTTATATAATATCACAGTCAACCATGCAATACATAAAATATACACTATTTCAATTCAATAAGGGTAAAAGTGGATTTTTCCATCAATTGGTGGTAAATTTTCATTTTTAGTAAAAATGGTAGGATTTAAGTAGACGTCCTAAAACTTATATATACAGTCAAACCTCAATTTAACAAACAGCAACTTACATTAAAATTTCTTGTTCGTTAAAAAAAGTTAATAAACAAACAAATTAATTTTTAATTAATTTATTTTTTATAAAAATCACATTGTTTTTGGTCTTTTTTTTAATATAGTTTTTTACACCGTTAACATTTGTTTATAATGCGATTAAGCCATTTAAGTTATCAAAAATAAAGAATTTTTCTAGTTTATCAATACATTCTAGATATAATCTCATCTTTTATGTCGATTTCACTACAGGTAGAATAATCAATGCTGTCTTTATGATTGGTGTCTTCTTCTATGAGCGGTATCAAAGAATCGATGAATTCATCGTCACTATAGTCGTTTTCATCATACGCACGGAATTCATTTGTGACATTTCCATTATTTTCCACAAGATTTATCACTATTTGATAAAACGTATGTTCTAACATTAGAATTTTTGAAAAACAGGCCTGTCTCATTGCAATTATCAATGTCAATAGGACTATATTTCTCTTCTTTACTTCTAAAAAATCTGAAAACACTTCAAATTAACCTGTAGTCACCAGATCTGGTTCACCACTAATAACACGAGAACAAATATTATGACGTTTTTGAAAACAGGAAAACCAACCATTTAAAGCTCTGAATTTGGGTTTTTTAGCCGTTTCCCGATTTTACGAGCCATTGTTTGAATCATATTTTCTGAAATAATAAAATTTTTGAATCTCTTTCGAACAAACCTCTCATATACTAGTTTTTCGATTTCAGCGGTTGCAAAATTAACAAACATGAATTTGTCCTCAAGGTAAAAAAATAAATAATAATAAAAATAAATAATTTTTGAAAAAGTTTGTTCGTAATAAATTTAATTTTTTATAGTACCAGTATACCCATAAATTATTAATATTTTATTTTTTCGTTAAATTGAGGTTTGACTGTATCTATTTTTGTATATATACAATTTTATATAATCCTTCATTATATAATATTTTGTTATAGTTTATTTCAATAACTACCAGTCTTAGAATTTTATAAGTCCCCATTTCTATTGGCCTATGGCCTATCGGAAAAATTGACTTACACCGATATTCTTTTCAAAAATCCAATTTTACGAAATCTTATGAAAAAAATCCACTTCATCGAATCACAAATAAAAAATCTAATTTCCAGTTCTTAATGAAAAAATATCCTTTTTCCAATACTTTTTTAAAAACCCCTTATATCAACCACAAATTACTAAATCTTGAGGGAATTATCCTCTTTTTCCAATATTATTTTGAAAAATATTATGAGTTATTACGAACTGGAACGCTATCATCAAGATTGTTAGAATTAAAGGAAACTCTTATGACCGTTCAATCTACGTCAACACATAATGAAAGAAATTTCTCTACTGCTTCTAATTTCGTTACAAAACATAGAACGCGTTTAAAAGACAAATCTATCAATATTAAACGTTTTGAAACACTTTTTTAACCATCTAAAATAAATAAATTTTTTCTAATTAAATTTGTAAATTTCAATCTAGTAATCAAATATAATTTCTTTTTGTTTCTAAAATTAATTAAGGTCTCTAAAATTTTTAATGCTTCTATTTTATATGAATAAAAATTTTTTATTTTTCCTAGGACCCGGGTAATTAAAAATTAAATTTCCCCGGTTCTCGACTTTTGTCATTTCCCGGGAAATTACAATCACTACTTCACGGTCAAAAAAGCATTTTAGTATTCATATATTTTTTTTGAAATAGTTTATTAAAACAAAAATGTGAATTAATTAACGATCCAAAAATTAAAAAAAAGATTATTCTGATATAGCTTATTCCAGTTGATATAAATACAAAATTTCAACCCCAGAAATCTACGCATTCCCGGTGAAAAATAATTTTTAATATATTATCAAAACATATTTTTTTAAATATTGCAATTAAAATCAAAATTGAAAATGTAAATATTGATCCTATAATTTCAAAAAAAATGTACATTGAACGTCTACACATTTCCAATAAAGAAATATGAATGAAAATCTATATAATTCATTCCTTCGGAATTTTTTTCATTGAAACATATGACGTTCAATGCACATTTTTTATTTATTTATTATGAAGATTAATTATAGGTGAGTACGACTGTATGTATACCTTTTATAATTTAAATAAACTATCTACCTTAATGTTGTAGTTGTTATTTCATCTCCAACTCTGACAACATTATATATAGCCCAAAGTTCGTCCTTCTCAGTTGGTTTTATTCGATATTCACTAAACAAAAATGTATTAATACTTCTTCGTAGAGACGAAATGCAATTACAACTGGGTGGATGGAATCATAGCCGAAAGTAACGAAATCCCACCTAGAGGGGAGGGGTTATGTGTATATGAATTGTTTGTTAAATGACTGCATAATTTTTCCAAATTAAACATTTAAAATAGTTATATTGTTCAATATTATATCAGACCCCTGTAGATGTCGATATTGTTTAGTGGTCCATTATTTGCGGTCTATTTTTCATTTTGGGTTACCTCGAGCTTAGACTAAGCCTTAGTAGATTCGGATCTGATCATTTGTTATGGATAATCTTTAGCCTGAACCTCGCATATTAGTAACGACATTTATATGGGCGACTTTAGTCTACAAACAAACGTGATTACCTGCTCATTGAATCATAACATCATGTTGTATTAAAATTATGAAAAACTATTGGAATTTTTAGTAAATTAGTTGTAATAAAGTTGAGAATCATATTAAAAAAACAAAATAAAATTTAACTACATTTTTGCCAAAATAAAAGGTTGTACAATGTACATGTCGTATTAAGGTGGTAGTCATCAATCTGAATAAATGAAAATCCCGAATACTTAATTTATCCAAAATGTACATTGTACAATGTATTATAAAATTAACACAGTAATCATATCAACTGATACAACAAAGTGCAATTGTATCATCATAAAACTAAAAATTTTAAAATTCATATAAATGCATTGTAGTTATAGTTAAACAAAAATAAATTTTAGTTTACTACAAAAATATCAAATTCTAAAATTTTATAAATTCAAACTAAGAATCATATACTATGCGAAACAGATTTGCTAATCGAAAACGTTTCAGTGGGCGCAAAGTGCTAAATTATACATATTCTCCTAAACCAAAATTGCCAAAAAGACTAGATTTTGCGTAATTTCAAACTACAATATTTTGTATAAAACTATTTTTTATATTTCGAGTAATTTCATCTTTAGAAGTCGAGTATATTCAACAATTCCCTTTGATTTGTACTCGGTATGAAACTAATTTAGTTTAGATATTAGTTATTTTAGATATCAAATGTGTTGACTTGTCGAAATCGAGATGAAAATTTTATTAAACAGGCAAACATTTTAGAAGAGGTAATTTGCACTGTTTAGTTTTTATTTTGAGTATATTTACCTTCCATTAAATATAAACTTGTTCAAGTTGTCAAGTTATGTATTTATGTTTCACAGTAAATGAATTACTGTTATTGGATGATGATGAATCATATAACCGTAAAAGTGGCCTATATTGACACCCTAACCTGAAAAATGTTTTAGGGGATTATTTGTAAATGACTCCATTAAATATTGTGTTTTAGTGTGTTTCTAATAGACTTGCACAAATTGAACCAGAAAAAGAAGTTGCTGATCAATTGACAATTATGGTTCCACTCGTCATTTCTTCTTTTGATGTACTCGGAACGAAAAATAACGATCCTTTTGTTGTAATAAAAATTTTTTAATTAATCTTAATTAATTTAATGTTATTTGTAGGAAATTGAGGAAATTAAAGTAGTTGGATCATTCAAAATGGAAACAATGATTAAAACTAAAATCTCTGCTGATGTTGTCATAGTTTTGGGGAAATTGCCAACCTGTAAATTTAACCTTTACCCTAAATGATTATATTTTAGTTGAAACTGTTAATGACATAAAAAACAACATTTTAATGTATTTTAAAAAGCAGGATGAAAAATATAATGGTATTTATAATATCTATTGAGTAGGATAGGCAATCTTTTTATCGTGTATTTCTATTTCCAGGATATAAATCCCATGAACCCTATCAAATAGTCAGCGGCCGACTGTACTCATTTAAATTTAGTTTTATATCCATTTTTAAAAAATGTCCGTCATTTTGAGTTGTACAAAACGTTACTACAAGA
The DNA here is from genome assembly GCA_001642005.1 of Intoshia linei. Lineage (NCBI taxonomy): Eukaryota > Metazoa > Orthonectida > Rhopaluridae > Intoshia > Intoshia linei. The sequence goes on along the minus strand of LWCA01001131.1, from coordinate 3,423 downwards.
ATATAATTTTAAATAGATATGACAGTGGATGACTTTGACGGAGGATTGATTATTACATTTGAAACGAGTATTGTTTACATTTACGTTTCAACGATCCCTAACAATTATATTGATTTAGTTCCCGAAAAGCAGGGTATATTTTATTTACATTTGTAATATATAATTTATGAGATTAAAAAAAATTACATTTATCTAGTTTCATCTCTAATGGTTTCAAAATCCCTTATGGCTATTGAACATTGCAGGTATTATTTAAAATTTTGTTTACATTATTCATTATTGGTTTATATACATTTCAATGTTAATGTATACTTTTAGATGGTTTGAAGAATATTCTGGTCATGAAATGTAACTTTTTATTGTTTTTTAAATTTTAACTGTTTGATTAGGACAAAGAAAATTATTAAAATTATGAAAGATTTCCAAAATCGATTTACAGTTTTTCAAAAAATGAATGTTTGGTTTATACATCAATTGTGTCATCATGTTGTATATAATGCTATCATTAATGATGATGAAGCGGATGTTTATACTGTATATCTAAAAATATTTCAATTGTTGGCTTGCGCTGTTATGCTTCCAGGGTCTCCAATTATTTATGACCCCGTTACACCGAGTAATCAAATTTTAAAATGCAACAAATTATCTTTCAATGATCAAGTAATACTTTATTTTTTAATACTTGTGTTAGCTAGTAATATAATTAATTTAAAATTGTTAATAATGCCCAATAGATTTGCATTTTATCGATTAACATGGATATCATTTGATATCAGTGACTCTTAAAGTGGAAACACCGCGCTATGGTCGCTGAGAAGCTTGAATGGGTGCTAGACTAAACAAATTTTTATATGACAATTTCAAACAAAATTCTGAACTGAACTAGTGACTGAAAAAAATTACAAAAGTGTAAAAAATTTTTTTTGATAATGTAATGTTCAAAGGTTATATGTAAGGTTCAACGTTTTAGTGTGATTCTATTGTGTGAATCTATTTAATCATTAAAATGTTACCATTAAATTTTAACTTATATAAAAAACTACGCGATTTTTGTTTGTGTGTCTGACTTTAATGAAATAACTATCATTTTTAGAATTTTTTAAAGACCACATTTCAATTACAGTTTTAATCCGAGACGTATAATAAGATAAATTTCAACCTCCCAATTTCACATCTTAAGAGTCAAAAACTCCAGTTGTCCCTCCTTTTGAAAATCAAACGAGTTGGAGAATTTAAAAAAATATATACGCTGATGCGGATTTTAAAATTCAAATTAAATATATTTTAAATTTCAATCCGAATAAGTGAAGACTTCACGGTCAAAAAAGCATTTTAGTATTCATATATTTTTTTTCTGAAATATTTTGTTAAAACAATAAATATGAAATAATTAACGGTCCGAAAATTTAAAAAAAAAAATTATTCTGATAGAGCTTATTCCAGTTTATATAAATATATAAGTTCAACCCGCAGAAATCTACGCATTCCCGGTGAAAAATAATTTTTAATATATTATCAACCAACATTTTTCAAATATTGCGATATAAATAAAAATTGAAAATGTAAATATTAATCCTATAATTTCAAAAAAAATGTACATTGAACGTCTACACATTTCCAATGAAGAAATATGGGTGAAAATCTATATAATTAATTCCTTCGGAATTTTTTTAATTGCTACGCAATTTTTAAATATTAAATTTTCATTTAATTATGACACTACAGCAACGTATCTATAAAATTAAATTTATACTAACTTAAAACGTGGTATTTTTTTACTCATTTTTTTAAATTTAAAATATAATGCCAAAAAGAAAAGCAACATTCACAAGAAAAATAGTTAATTTAATATCATCACCTGGAAAAAAATAAATAACAATTATATGATGTACGGTAATACATTTTTGGTAGTCTTATTTTAATTGATTAGTAAAAGTGATTTGAACCATAATAGATTTAATTTTTAATGTTACAATTAAGATGTCCCCCTCGGCAGAGCTAGATGCTGTTTGCAAACCAGCCAAGCTATGTTATTATGTGCTATTAGGATTGGACTGTTTTTACTTTATTTTTAATATTATACACACATTCTGTCTAATAAATTAAAAAAATGGGATAACAATTGTTTTTAAAATTCTTTACGCAAATGTTAACAAAAAAAATTAAGATGGAATAATTNTTTACGCAAATGTTAACAAAACAAAATTAAGATGGAATAATTCACTTTAAAGTAAAAAGTAATGTGATACGATGGTTCCACCTGAAACAAATTTGGGAACCACTCCTTTAAAGGATTGATAATAGTGAATAGTAGGATTTTTAAATTAGATTTTCAACGTGAATTTATTTTTCCACTCCTTTAAAGGATTGATAATAGTTAATAGTAGGATTTTTAAGTTAGATTTGCAACGTGAGTTTATTTTTTTGGTTTAATAAAAGATTGCCCTTGGCAGAGCTAGGTGCTGTTTGTACGTAGTACAAAACTGCCAAGCTAGTACGAATATAAATTTTTTGATTTTAATCTGCGCCTATTATCTGACAAAAGCAATTTCAGAAAATTAAATCTTCGTTCTATTGACGCATTTGTTATGCATAAATATGAAATATGAATATCTTTAACATTTTCATCTTTTATTATATCAGTAAGGTATTCGAAATCAGGATTTCTTTTCAAAATAGAATTAAATCTTGATAAAAGATTTGGATCAGTGAGGTTCTCTGATATGTAATGTACTTTTTCGAGTTGTTGATAAAGTGTGGTATCAGACGATTCCAGAAATTTAATGGTGCTACTTATAAAGTGATTTGAGGATATTGCATTTAATTCTATTAAAAGATCATTCAATTAATAAGATATATTAACTCTTTTTTCTCATCAACATTTAGAGATATTACAAAGTTTTTGATTAGATTAAAGTGTTTTAAAATAAAATTTCCACAGTCCAAAAATGTACCACATCTTGTAAGTATCGGAAATTTTATAAGAGGTAAATCAGTTGTTTCATAGTATTTTATTTGGTTTGTTTTGTTTTTTATTAAAACTTTTTTTAACAAACTTATGAAAATATTTCCTTTCTTAGATTTCTTTCTAACTTCTGCCAATAAATGAATGTTGTGGCATATACAAACAATGTGCTTCAGACCATTAAACTATTTCTTTAATAGCTTTCATACCTTTAAACAATATGCAGCACCGTCGCTTATTAAAAATTCGATTTGTAATATTAATCTTGCATTAATAATATTGCAACAAATCTGATCTCGATTAAAATATTTTCAGAATTAGTTTTGTCTAATTGGATTTAAACTTTTTCCGAGGTTCTATATATTCATCATCTGTGGGATCATATAACGAATCTTTAATGGCTACTATAATTTTCATGGATATAACTTTCATCCATAAAAATTATCCTTCTATTTGTA
>LWCA01000780.1:0-18318 GCA_001642005.1 Intoshia linei | reverse complement strand
TTTGTATGAGATAGATTCGTCAGTTTCAGTCATATGTTCACTAATATATTCCTCATCTGATTCTATACCATTAAATTCGTTAAAATCATCATCTACATCATCTTGAAATAAATTGTCCATAAAATTAATTAGAAAATTCAGTTGATAATTCATTATAATCCTGTTGAATAGAGTAACTAAATTTCATTGAATAAAATCGTCCATAAAATGGACACTGCGCGAGCACTGAAGGGTTAAGGTTTGGTAAAATTAGGTTTTTTTCTCATAAGATTTACTGAATTGAATAAAATATGCTAAAAATTTATTATTCACCCCCTAATAAAATAATCAATTAAGCATATTTTGTTGAAATTTTATTTAAAAAGGTGAGGCCTTATTAAATGTTTTTGGGACGTTAGTGCCAAATTTAAGCCTTCGAACGGTAAATGCTTACCCACGTCTGATGTAGATGTGTCGTTTTTTCAAAATCTATTATTAAGATTTTGGTTACTTGTGTATTTGTGACTGTGGAGTCAATTTCGTCAAAAATATCAAATTTGCCTTGGTCCATTTATCAAACTTTTGTTATAGAGGAAAAATACGGATTCAATCAGCAGGTTTTTTAATTTTAAAATTTAAAAATTTTATTGTTTTTAGACTTTAAAATTTTTCTTGTACGATCAATTTAAAAAATTTTTTATCATGATCGCTCTAATGATGCCCATCCTGACTGTAATTGATATATTTATTGATTTTACTCAATATTTAGGTTTTTATTTACATTGTACTTACGACCGGGAAAATGTTTTATATTTATGCTTGGTTCTTTGTTATCCTTGTATCAATTGTAATTTTTAATTGATACGATATTTCATTTTTTCTAGGTTTTGATGACAATCGTTCCAGATTATATACTTCCATTGTTTGATGTTTATCGTCCACTTAAAGAAGGTGTTTTAAAACAAAAAATTGAAAATTTAGCTGTCAGTATTAATTATCCACTGAAAAAATTACTTGTTGTAGAGAGTATTTTCTATTTTAATTTTTTTCATCTTTTTAGATTCTCGCAGATCCCACCATAGTAATGCTTACATGTATGGATTTTATAAAAATAAATGTATTGTACTTTTTGATACCCTCTTTAAAAATAAAACTAATGTCGATGATAAGATCGAATTTGATGAAAATGTGAAAGAAAATGAAGGACAGGCAGTAAGTATTTAACCTTTTTGTATTAATTTTATTACAAGTGTGAATAGTTTGCTTTGAATTAATACATTTATTTTTAGGGTTGCACAAACGATGAAATTTGCGCCATTTTAGCTCATGAATTGGGACATTGGTTTTATTCTCATACTTTATGCAACTTTGTCATTGGACAGGTAGTTTATTTCTTTAATACTAATTCTAATACACTGTACTTGGTTTTTAAAGTGTTAACCCTTTCACTGTCTGATGCAATTTTATTTACTATCACCACACGTCTGGAATTTATATTTTAATTTAAACTTGTATTATTTTTAAATTACTTATGTGAAAATGTATGAAAATAAAAGAATAAAGTTTTTCAAAATCATGCTGTGTATATCATAGAATACACAGACGTATGAAGTGAAATTGCTGTGTATAGTAGGGAATACACAGACAGTGAAAGGGTTAAAGGCCTTATTTAAAAAAAAGGTAATCTGTGGTTTTGATCGTGAAAATGCACTTTTTTAAGGTTGCCATTTATTATAATGATTATGATTTTAAAAAAAATCTAAAAATTTTAGAAGATGTTTTATTTTTAAAAAAAGGGTAATTTGTGGTTTTGAGCATGAAGGTGTGCGTTTCTGAGGTTGAGATTTACGATAATTTTAATTATTTTAAAACGCATCTTTGAATTTATGTTTTATATAAGTATAATTTAATATTGGGCTGATGTTATTTTTTAACAAAAGGACAATTTGGGTTTTTAATCCTTTATAAAAGTAGATGCTTAAATTATTATTATTAGTTGAAAATTACTAGAAACCTTAAACTAAAATAATGTAATTGTTTTCAAATTAATGGGATTGTCATTGGTGGACAGAGTCTAACCTACCCGAAATTTTTTGTGAAAAAAATAATCAGGGGCCGATTTTTGATTTTCGGGTATGGTAGCTTCGCCAATACTAACGGATCAAAATTATATTATTTTTGAAATATCTGGACTTTGTTAGTGCTTCCCAACCGGTGAAAATCTAAATTTTTTCTTCAAATTTCCGACAACATTCAGTTCAAACCTTGATACTATTCTTTCAAAAATAACATAGGTTGTGTTCAAATGGTAAGTATTCTTTTACCTGTAAAATCTTGTGAAAAGTAAGCACCCCAGATAGAACATAATATTTGCAGTTTGTGGGGCGTAATGTTTAAAATGCGCCACATCATGTGGCCCACATGTAAAAGGTTGAGGTAAATTTGCTTAAATTGTCATGCACCGTAGTTTTTTGGTATAATACTTTATTAGTTTAACTTTGATTAAAATATGAAAATATATTCAATTTAGATCCACATGCTTTTTACTTTTGTCGTGTTTGCATACTTCCAGAATCAATCAAAAATGTATATATCGTTCGGATTTAAAACTCAACCGACAGTTATAGGATTTAGCATTGTTTTTATGATAATGTCTGCGTTTAATCAAGTAATATTTCATTAATGTTTCAATATTTTTACAAATTTTAGATGTTACAAATAGTTCTACTGAAATTTTCAAGAAAGATGGAATATAGTGCAGATGAATTTTCATCAAAGCTGAATTACTCAAAAAATTTACAAAGTGCTTTGATAAAACTACATGTCAATAACTTGTCAAATCCCTACAACGATTGGCTTTATTCATGTTGCAATTTTAATCATCCTACTTTACTCGAACGTCTTGAAGCATTGGCAAAATATGATGAAAAAAATAAATAATTAACATATTTATTGGTTTGGTGGTGATTGACAATTTTGGAATCTTTTAATTGTAATATTTTTTCCATTTTGGTGGTAATTGGCTTGAGGATCATTTACATAAATCTCTTCACATCCGAGACCTGCACTCATTCGAGCTTTTCCGGTTGCCTATATAATTTATATAGAAAATAGTGACAATGTTTACTTGGATTGGCTCTACAATGCCTTGTTCTTCTTTTCCTAGGCCACATCCTTCTTTCCAACCCATTTTTTGTAATAACTTTGAACCAATACTTTCTGGAAGTGGCTCGGGGGGAATAATATAAGCTTCTTCGTTATTTTTTACAGGTAAGGGTTCCATTGGAATAGTAATTCTAAATTTAATTATAAAATATTGATTAAAAGTGTACATTTTGCTTTGGCGGTAAATGTTTTCAGATTGCAATTGAGGTGCTGTCGGAGCATTAAGCGTATTTTGCCATTTTTTTTGAACTTGTTTAGCCACCTTGTCGGTAACTAAGAATTTTTCACGCCGTTCTTTAGCTCTGTCTCTATATTCGAACTAAAAAGGACTTATAAAATAAATGATAGATGGATAACTTTAAAATCTTGCAATGAATTTTCTTGGTCTGGGGTAATTCCATGTTTTTCTAAATTTTCTTTATGTAGTTTTGATTTTTTATTGTGTTTTGTTAATTTTTCTTCAGATTCAAACTGTCGCTGACATAATATACATATTGACTTTTCCCAGTTAGTTATTTCTATTTCTGGCTTTTCTTCTTCTTTCACATTATCTCTAGTTTCATTAGTAACTTCAACGCCTACTGAAGGTTCGTTTTCTGGTAATCCTTCTTTTTTATCTTTTAATTTTTGAGAATTTACTTCTTTAGCATACTCTTCCATTTGCTAATAAATGAATAAAAAATAAACATTAAAAAACAACCATTGAAACATTCATAGCTTCAGTAATTGATTTTTTCACTTTCTCATTTTCGGCTTTTTTCAATTCTTCAGCATAAACTTGTGGTATATAGGTCATTAGATTTGGGTCCCAATACAAATAATCTTTAGACGCAGAATTGTAGTAATACTATTTATATATAAAATTTTAAAATAACATAAAATTAATTGTACCTGACTTTTGGAATCATAATAAAGACCAGTTAGTGTGTCATAGAAAAACCCTGAGACAGGTTCATATTGATACATTTTTACGTTTGGAAATGCTTAAAATTATAATTATAAAAATTAATTAAATGTTACGATATCGCTTGAATGCTCCCTTTTTAATATTTTCTTGTGATGGGTGGGGAAGTTCGTATGTGAATTTTTTTTCAATTGGCTAAAAAAATTAATCAACAAAAATAACGGTTACTACCTCTGGTTGTTTATATTTTTTTAACCTAAAAATAGATTAAAATAATCACATTTTATATACATTGATGAATATGTATTGTTGCAGTAACTAACCACGACTGCTTTTCCAGACACACTGAATTGAAATTGGAGATTCAAAATTGCTCTTAAAATTTGGGAACTGTCTGATATTGTAGAGTATTCAACTATAGCGAATCTGAGTGATTTGTTGTCAGCATCTCTAATAACCCTACACCTGACGTGTTGAGGAGATGATATAATCAATTTTATTGCTTGGAGTAAATCGCTTTCTGAAGAATAATCATCCAGACCTCGAAATATCAAAGCTAGACATCGTTAAATTAAATAAAATAAATATTACTAGAACAGGCACTTGTCCCTACTTCCTCCAATCCTTCTTTAGTGATTTCTATAGTAACAAGGGTATTTCTGACAAAGTGGCATATATAACAAGAATCGTCTTTTGCGTAATTCAAAATTCCACACTAAACAAAAATGAAACGTTTTTAAAAAACTAGGTTACTCGTGAACAAGTCCATTCAAATTTTGCAGAATTGGTGTTTCTCTTTTTAAAACTAGAAACATAAGAACACGGAACTCGCCGTCCCGACTCAATTTTAAAGTTGTGCTAAATAACCATATTAACAATAAATAAACAATGTACCTTGATAGATTTCATCCAGCGGACAGCATCCTCCACCTCCTTAAATTCAATGTGGGCAATTCCTTTACTTTCACCTGTTTGGTTAGATGTATTTGATTCGGAATCTAAATTTGTACCTGAAATCGGATCTCGCACAATCCCTATATCATATATACACTCTTCATATTTTGGATTCATGGCAGCTCGTATCTAGATGATGTAATTTTTAATATTTAAATGTCTGAGGTATCATCAGTTATACCATGTATTCATCATCGTCTAACTCGAGATTAGACATGACAATTTTAGCAGAATAGTCGTAAGAATCAGAGTTCTATATTTAGAAAAGAATTAAAATGAGTTATGCAAATTGTGGTAGGCTCTCTTTCCATCTCAAAATGACTATAATATAACATACTCTGTAGCTTTCGCTTTTATGCGAATGGTGGTGTCTGCTACTTCGCTCCCTAGATGGATCTTTATGGCGTCTTCTGCGGCTAGAGTCTTCCCGTCGATCGGTATCTTTTTTTCTATGTCTGTCGCGACCAACAGAATCGTCACGTCTATTCCGCACTGGAGATCTACTACGTCTTCTTATATATCTGTCTGGAGATTTCACATACTTTTCATGATTCCTGATAACATTCCAATATTATTCATTATTATCAATAACAATTTTATATAAATAATTTTTTTACATTTCCCGCATGTATTCATCTTGTTTGATTTCCATTTCTACTTCTGAACGTTTTGCGTTAAGATACTTTACAATATCATTTGACATTATGTTGATATTTTTAAAATATAAAATGTTGCCTAAATTTATGTTTCTATAACTATAAGTTATAAATTGAATGAAGTGTATTCTAACAATATCAATATATCTGGGTTAGTCTCAATAAAAGTAGTTACACTATTATCAGTGATAATTTATCACATTGAATAAAACAATTCATTGCACGTTTATTTAAATATATACAAATCATTCTACTGCACCACAGTCTAATATTATTATTTTTTCTGTTGGTTTACCGGATTCTGTTTCGTATGTCTAAAATAATTTATTTATACATTGTATTACTCGTACAATATACAATTATTCTCAGTTGCCGGTGCATAGTAGGCTTCACGTTTGTTTTGCACAGTCATCCTGATGAGAAGCACTGATTTCAACCGAACGAAGGTTTAATTAACAATTCCGTCAATTATCCCCATATAGTTTCTATTTAAATCCAGCGAGAATGGTGTTCTCAAAAGGACATTAATATTTTTCAAAATTTAATTTAATTTTTAAAGTATTTTGTTTGGAATTTGTTTCCAAAATCTCTCCAAGGCTTGATACTTTTCTCTCCACACTGTCGTTTCAATTTAGATAATTGCCGTTTTCTCACATCTTGGAAACAGTGGCAATAACCATCACGCCCTTCTATTTACATATTCAGTTAATATGTTGAACCATTTTTCGTCAAAATAGCATTATTTATACCTATTTTTGTTTATGCAAAATACCAATTTTTCCATGTCCATTTTTGTTAAGTTTGGACATTTTATAACTGACTTTCAGTGTTTCGTTTATTTTTTTAAACAATGATTGTTTTGTTTCCCAAATTCAAATTTTTTTTTTTTTTTACTCAATTTATAAAGGTTTTAAAGATAATTTTGGGACCAAAATTTTGTAGGGTTTTTAAGGGAATATTTATTTAGAAACTATTGATACATTGAGCGATAAATTAAACGTGAAATATATCGTACATTTAAATTTCATGGTTTAATGATATAATTGGCCTCTAATAGATTACAAAGTATCTACAAACCCAAGACTGAAAAACTGTAGAACCAACAAATATTAAAAAATATTTTTTTAGTTTATAGTCAATTCATTTTAGTTTCTACCTTAAAGCCAAGTTATAATTTCTTATAATATATGAACTTTGGTTTATCTAATTTAAATTTTCAATTCGTCATAAGTTATGACGAAATATGACTCATAACCTTTTTATCATCCCTATTCATTTTTTATTTTGGGATCAGATTGAGGGATTTTTCTAAAAAATATTGGTAAAAAGGGTTTTTTCCTTGTGGTTTTGTAAAATTAGGTTTTATCTTTTGGGGTCAGATAGGAAGATTTTTGATCTAAAAGTTTGGTAAAATATGTTTTTTTTATTAAGGTTTGGTAAAATTAGGTTTTTTCTAATGGGGTCAGAAAGAGGGATTTTTGATTTAAAAATTTAGTAAAATTTTTGTTTTTTCTCAAAAGATTTTATTAAATTGAATAAAATATGCTAAATATTTATTATTCACCCCCTATTAAAATTATGATTTCGCTTGATTGCCCTTGATTCTTTGATGAGTGTGACACCCTAATATATATAGTGAATAAAATAATTTATTGCACATTTATTTAAATATATACACATCATTCTACTGCACCACAGTCTAATATTATTATTTTTTCTGTTGGTTTACCGGATTCTGTTCCGTATGTCTAAAATAATTTATTTATACATTGTATTACTCGTACAAAATCCATTCATTCTCAGTTGCCCGTGCATAGTAGGGTTCACATTTATTTTAAATTTTGCGATTTTTCAAAACGTACAAGGTAGATATGTGTATTTTTGAATAGAAATCACCAGGGCTGTGTGGAATTGCTGGTAACAGCAACAACGGCTGCTGTACCGGTACAGCAATGCTGTTTTTCCAGCATAATATTTCATATATTATATTGAATTTTAGCAAATGTAAAATAAAAATATCACTAAAACCTTGTTAACCGTTTATTGTCCATACAAGAAGCGATAAGATTAAGAAAAAAATTTCTATGAAATATACGTGAAATTTGCAAATTAACAATTATNTTAAGAAAAAAATTTCTATGAAATATACGTGAAATTTGCAAATTAACAATTATTCATTTATACAAAAATTATAGGTTCATTAATAAGTGTTAATTATATGTACTTAAAATTTTTGTTAGTAAATAATGTGTCGTTAATCAAATGAAAATCTAGGAATAATACGCATTGGGTTTACCCCTCAAACATTAGTATAAGTAATTTTTTATTAACAAATAAATTAATTCTATTTTTCAAAATGTGTCATCACTTCATAAGTTTTTTTTCTTTGGCAGATAAAAATTACATCTTATATATAAAGAATCATTCAGTGTTGATTCAAATAGGCTGTTTCTAACATTTGAGTGAATATTTCTGTGTTGCTAAAACATCTTTCTACAGCCGTTTAACTTAATATATTTTAGTTTTCTTTTGCATAGATTATATATTCACAATTTATTTTTTCAAAGTAATTTAACACGCATTTTGAAAGTTGAACGATACATGAATTCACTTTAAATTAAACTAAATATTGAATTTTGTTTTTCAAAAATATTGTTAACAAAGTTGCGCTTATTAAAAATTAACAAAAAATGGCTAAATTTAATTTTTGTATTTATTTAATTTTGTATATTTTTATAATAATATCCCAAATACACTTGAAAACATTCAAATAACTGTCTATTTTTTAAAAAGTGCGGTAAATGTGTAACAAAAATTGATACAGATCAGATTACCATACAATTTATATGGTATGATACAAACCAGTACATTAAAAAAGACATTTTCATTACCTAAAATTTTTATACATAAAAATGTAGCAATGTAATTGGTTTCTTGGTTAAACAATTTTAAGGGAGATTAAAAAGATAATTCGCGTTCCATGAATTACCCCAGTCAAAAAAATTTTTAATTAATTTTAAAATTTAAACAGACATTAATTAAACATTTGTCTATCCGTCATCAATAATACATTAGAATTTCAATTATTAATATTAATTACCTCTATTTTCTTAAGAATATCAATACCTTCAACTACCTTTCCAAACACAACGTGTTTACCATCCAGCCTATTAAAAAATATTTAACTATGAAAATTGAAAATAAACCAATCGGTTTTGGAAAAAGAAATGAAAAATTGAGATCCATTAGTATTCGGTCCAGCATTCGCCATTGAAACAGTACCTATTAATATTTTATTATGGAAATTTCAAATTTATAATTTATTTTAATTTATAAATTTATATTTTTTTCAAGTCTATAGATCAGTGATTCTCAGCCGGGGAATTCTTCCCTTGTGGAAGAATTTTACTATTTTCATAGATGATTAAAATTGGTTAAAATGTTCACTTCCTTCTAATTTATAATTACGATCGCCAAGTTTGACGACATTATCATTTTATACAAGGCAATAATGCTTTTTAAAGTAGAGGTTCCTAAATGCTAAATTTGTTTTTTCTATAGCAATATCATTGATTAACTGGATCACTGCTGAATTGGAGAATTCTTATATTTTTCAAAAATAATTACTGTAATACCAGACTCTGAACTAGTGGTTCTCAACCTTTTTTTAGAATCGTCCACCTAAGCCCATAAGTCACACATATATATTATTATAATAAAATAAACACTAAAATTAAACTTTACATATTTTTCAAAATATACCTAATCCCTCGTGTTTCAATTTGAAATTTTCATCATCAAATTGATCACCAAAAATAGAATTTCCTCCGGTCCCGTCGTGATTAGTATAATCTCCAGCTTGGCACATCTGTTGAATTAAATTAAATAGTGTTGATTAAATTTTGATAAATTACAAATTTTTTAATGATTCTATGAAAGATTGAATTTTTGTACCCAAAATTCTGTTCATGTGTACAAAGAGCACGAAAATTTTCTAAATGAAACTTGTATCAATAAAATAATTACATAACCCAGGAATATTTAACATAAATAAACAAATATTAAATTTTTACCAATTTTCGTCATGATTTTTCATAATTAATACAAAATATTTCAGGACCTCCCTGGAAAATACAACGTTTGTGGTTCGTGGACACCATTTTAAGAAACTTATTATATCATTCGAATTTAGTAAATTGTGGCTATTCCAGATATTTAGAAAAATTGGATTATTCACATTCTATTTTAGTAAGGTCAATTTAATTTTTTCTATTAATATTAAATTGTAACTACAATGATGTATACAATGAAATGTTCACACGTTTATGCCAAATTTCTAAATTGTATTTTTGGGTGATAACCTCAAATGTACTTGTACGAGCCTGGTGCAACGTATACTTTTAATTTGAATTATTACCGCAAGTTTTAGGAGTAACATCTTCTCTAAGAAGAATGACAATTTTTCCCATAGATTCAGCACCAATACCAATTTCCATAAAAACACGCTGATTCAATTGAAGACTTTCAGGTATAGTCTTAATGTAAAGTTAAATTTTAAAAATTAATAATAAAAAATGAAATTACAGTATCAACTTGTTCTTCCTCTTCAGTTTCATTTGCATACCGTCTCATCCAATCGTCAGTAGACCAAACTGTGGTGAAATGTAAATAAAATTAAAAATAAATTTACTCGGCCTAGCTGAATTTTGAGAAACGCCTTTTTGTTTGGATAAATTAACTTTTAAAATTCTGCCAAAATACTCTCCATTATGCAAGTTATCGACTGCATCATCGGCGTCATCTGGTAATTCAAATTCAACAAATGCAAACCCTCTGTGTTTTTGTGTAGAATAATCAATTGGTATGTTAACTGTTAATAGTTCTCCAAATGGACAACAAAGTTGTCTAACTTTTTTTTCATTTACATGGTCAGCCAATCCACCTAAAAGTCATGTCATTTAAAATTAACTAAAAATAGTTACCTATATAAATTATACGATTTTCGGTGGACATTAATTTTAAATTTTAATACCCTAGCAATATTCACATATTACTACGACTTCAAGACTTGTGTCCCAAAAAATTAAAGTTTAGTCTTAAATTAAAGTTTAGTCTTAAATTAAAGTTTAGTCTAAAATGGTAAAACTTACAATTTACAACTTCTCTTTTTGTAATTGTTAGAATTGTACATAAAGTAATTATATGCAATCACCTCATTTGCACAAATAAATCTTAATCTAAAACATTAAAATGTTTACAACCAGTTTCTGAAGAACTTGTATTATTTATATTAGATTATTATTATTCTTTTTGTACTTTTGTAAAATAAACTTCGATAAAAATAAATTTAGTTACGAAATAACAAATTTTATTAATATTTACATTATTTTGAAAAGTTTATGAAGACTAAAGGTAATGGCCTACTTTTATTTAAATTATTCAGATTTTATATTTAGGGTACCAGATTTATAAATTTATTTTTTAAATATTTGTATAGACTGTTGCTTTCTTCCATTTCTCTTACAATTGGAATTTTATTTCTCGTTTTAGGTATTTTTTAATTTAAACTACGAGTATTTATTGATGTATTATATACATTAGGCCAAGGGTGGCAAAATGATGACCCGCAAATTCTGGAAGACATACTATTAATTAAGACATCAATTGTGGGTTGGTTATATCGTTCCAAAGTGCATCTAAACCGAACGAAGGTTTAATTAACAATTCCTTTAATTATCCCCATATAGTTTCTATTTCAATCCAGCGAGAATGGTGTAGTCAAATGGACGTTAATATTTTTCAAAATTTAATTTAATTTTTAAAGTATTTTGTTTGGAATTTGTTTCTAAAACTTTCCAAGGCTTGATACGTTTCTCTCCACAATGTCGTTTCAATTTAAATAATTACCGTTTTCTCACATCTTGGAAACAAATACAATAACTATCAGACCCTTCTATGTTGAACTATTTTTCGTCAAAAAAGCATAAAATATACCTATTTTTGTATATGCATAAGTACCAATTTTTCCATGTAAATTTTTGTTAAGTTTGGACATTTTATAACTGATTTTCAGTGCTCCATCTCCAATTTCGTTTATTTTTTTAAACAATGATTGTTTTGTTTACCAAATTCAAATTTCTTTTTACCCAATTTTTAAAGATTTTGAAGATAATTTTGGACCAATGTTTTGTAGGGGTTTTAAGAGAACATTTTTTTTATCAAATTTTTAAAGATTCTGAAGATCCCATGAAATGTTAAAAATATTCCATTAAAACCCTTCAAAATGTGGCTTATTGTTATTAATAAATAACAAACCACAAAAAGATTGTCAAAAAATAAATATTATGATTCATTAACAAAACCGATTTTATGTCTTTCTAAGATGTATTGCTGAATTGAATATTCGCCGTTTTTCATTACAGGTTTTTCTGAGAGTTTTACAATGCTGGAACTAAGACATTTTAAAAACATAGTGGTTTTTTTGGTTAATGTTTGTTCAATTATATTTTCAATTTTAATTGATAGAAAAATTATTTTGATATCATGTTATGATGTTTGATATGTGTTTCATTTCTCGAAATTAAGTCTTTCAAGATCTTAAACTCAATTTACCCTTTTTTTATTAATATTGCGTAAATCTCAATCTCAGAAACGCACAACTTCATGGTCAAAATCCCAAATTACCCTTTATTTTAAAAATGAAATACGTCCTAAGATATTATAAAACATACATTCTGGAATACTTTAACTTAACCTCTAACTTAACTTAATAACAACTTTAAAAAAGGGCATTTTCACGATCAAAACCACAGATTATCCTTTTTTTAAAAAATGAAAATAGTATTAAAATCTTTTTAAAAATAATAGTTGATACAGTTATATCCAGTTAACATACACAAAAAATTTCAAAATATTACAGAATGACACCTTTAGGATCAAAAAAGCACTTTAGTATTTTTTTTTTGGTTTCGAAATTATTTTTTTAAGAAAATAGATAGAAACTGTTTTTTAAATTTTAAACAGACCTTATTTCAACATTTGTTTATCCGTCATCAAAAATATCTTTGGTACATTAAAATTTCAATTATTTTATATTACCACTATTTTCTTAAGAATATCAATACCCTCAACTACCTTCCCACACACATTTTCATAAAAATGTCTACACATTTCCAATAAAGAGATATTGGTGGAAATATCATAAATTCATTCATTCGCTTTCTTTTCTTTGCTACGCAATTTTTCATTTTAAAAATGTTTAACAACACTTATAGTACAAATTTGATTTTGATTTAGGGTTGTTGAGGTTATTCGTAAATTTGGAGTCTTTACTCGTAATTTAATTATCATTTTAGTAAATGATACGATATTATTTAACTATATTGAAGTTAGTGTCTTATAGTTTTTCCCCATCAATAAATCCTTATTTTTAATAAATATTGATTCTCAATGCTAATAAATATTTTTAACATATAAATGAATTATTGATGTGATGTATAATTAAAATTCTATCAAAATTGTGTTTTCAAATGTAATATTGCCGTCTTGTTTAAAAAAATATGACGTTATTAGTATATTTTTTATAGTTTTTTCCGGGTTCTTTCTAACAAATGAATATTTTTTACTTTAAATTTTATACCATATTTTATTTTATTTTTAGGATGTTGTGTGCATGATTCATAGTAATTGATATTACTGTATATATATTTATTATATTGTAGTAATTGGTGGCCTCTCTTAAATATAATTTTTTATATTTGTGCTCCATTACCTTTACTTGTCATTGATCGAACTAGTGACACAAGTTCAGAATACAGTTCCATTCGAAACAGACGATTTGCTTTGTTTATTACTACTGGTATTTTAACAATAAATATCGCAGTTATCATCATGATGTCGACCAATCGATCATTAATAACTCCACTTGTAATTTTTTTATGATAGTATACATATTTTTTTAGATATCACAAGGCCAAGCGGCATTTTCTAGTATAGCTTCTGTTGTAGTAAATACCACAACTTTAGCGTTTACTTACATTTTGTTAAATCAAAATGAAAGTATGTGAATAACAATGTTATTTTTAAATAAATGTTTATTATAAATTTAATTCTTTAATTGATTTTTTTCGATTCCAGTATTGCTTTAAGTTGTTTACTCTAGATATTATTTATAATTCAATTTTATAATCTTACATTATTATTTAGGCTTTTGTCAGATAATCCAACGAGGGAATACAGATATACAACTCCTACGCTTGTTCCAACATATATGCTCTAAAAATGGAGTTGTATTAAAAATATTAATTTGATGAGATGGGAATTCTTAAATTGTCTCAATTCAAACAAATATCATCAATAATGGCACCCTCGTTAAATTTAGTTGCCAATTTGAATGTGAAAGGCCGCTGTACAGAGGTGGGCAAAGTACGGTCTTATTGACAACCCTGTCTTATTTGATGCGGCGTTATGGAAAATTTGAATCGTTTTTCATTTAAAATTATTTTATTTATTATAATATTTTTGGTAAAATGGGATTTTTTCATTAAAAGTTGGTAAAATTTTGGTTTTATCTCATAAGATTTTACTAAATTGAATAAAATATGCTAAACATTTATCATTCACCTCAATTATTTAAAATTTTCGTATTCACTCCTAATAAAATTATTCACCCCTTGGGGTGACCAGTTACCCCATGAAAAACACTACTGTATTTGATTAAATTTTATTTAGAAAGGTTATTAAATTTTTTGGGGAGGTTATTGCGGCCTTCGAACAGTAAATTTTTCCCCACCTCTGCCTTGGTACATCACATTACCTTTCCATCATGATTGAATTTGATGCAAGTGTATTTGGAATTTGGTGGAGCGTTATTTGTAGTAATGGGGTCTAATCTAAACAAAAGTAAATAATTCGAAACAAATTATTTTACAAATTTTCAGTCATATCCCAAATGTTAAGTGTTTCACTGGTTATTGATGCAATCAAGGTAGAAGTACTTGGTGACCATATAACATCCAATACTGGTTTCTGCATTGATTTAATTATATTTACAAAAATGCAATACCGTTCCATGTAAGCAAACAATGGGTTCGTCGTTGTGTTTTGACCAAATACAAATCGTCCAATCACTTGAGGCTGTAATAAAAATGTCTGAATTAAATGGCGACCACACGATTTTATTAATTGGTGCCTAACGTTAAATGTAAGTACATTGTATATATAACTACAATAATACGGTATGGTAATAATATGTCTGCAAGTATTGTTCATTATGAGATATAGAACAGAGTTGTACAGATCCATCTTCTGTTCCGACAAGGTAACTAAATAATATTGTATACAATATTTTATTTAAAACAGTTTGTTATTATCTTTGTTGAAATCCATTGAAATTGCACCGGTATACCCTGTTAAAAATTGATTTTCTAGTTCAGATTTACCAATTTCAGAGTTTGTTAATTTTTGGTTTGTTTTTCGGATTGGCGCTCTTTTCATTAACATGATGTCTATATAATAAATATAAATACATGTATATTATGAGTATAAAAATATTTACCGTTCGCTTCAAATCGTTTTTCTTTATCCCAATAAGTTATTCTTCCATCTTGAGATGCACTATATAAATTTTCCAATTTAATTACATCATTTTTCTCTTCAATGATAACCCAACATAATTTCCAAATTATGCCAATATTTTTATCAGGATTGTTCCTAGTTTAAAAAAAATTATTTTATATCAAATGTAATTATAATCATTACATATTGTCCAAAACAACTGGATTTTCATCGAGGGTTACATCAAATAGTATGATTCTTCCGTCATGTAATCCAATCTTAAATTAAAAAATTATAAACTTACCGATAATAAAATCTACCGCTAATATATTTGGATTCTTTTTCGAAAAATCGCAAGATATGACACCTGTTGAGAATTGATGCATTCTCTTTGGATGCTAAATATTAAATTTAATTTTTTAGAATTAAAAGCCAGCTGTTTGTGATAGATTAATAATTATAATAATGATTCGTTTTATCAATTTTTCCGAAAAATTAATTTTTAAACCTCTATATTTTTAAGAGACCAACAGGAAACTAAACCATAATCTTCTGTTCTGAATTTGTCGTAATTCCCATGAGTTATAGCAAGTATAAACTATTTTTTAAACATTTTTTATTAACCTTACTTCATTTTTAGGATTGAGATTAATACTTGTTACATTTTTATTGGTTTCATCAGATTCAAGTCGCCATAATTCTTCCAAATGAAACATTTCATCTTGATCAGAATAGTCAATATCAAAAATACCACTAATTCCGGCAGTAGATGGAGGTTTGATGTCTAAAAAATTATCAAAATTTAAAAGTTTTATTCTAGTCCAGAGGTGGGGACAGTGGAGCCTTCTGAACAATCTGAATTATTTTTAAAATATTAATTTTTGGTAAAGTGGAATTTTTCAGAAAAATATTGGTTGAGGGTTGGTAAAATTATGTTTTTTCTTTTGGGATTTGATGGATGAATTTTTACCTTAAAGGTTGGTAAAATTTTGGTTTTTTCTCATGAGATTTTACTAAATTGAACAAAATATATTAAAAATTTATCATTCACCCCAATTATTTAAAATTTTCGTATTATTATTATATTATTATATACCCCTTGGGGTGACCAGTCACCGCCACGAAAAGCACTGCTGTATTTGATAAAATTTTATTTAGAAAGGTGCGGACTTATTCAATTTTTGGGACGTTAATGTGGCCTTCCAACAGTAAATGCTTCGCCACCTCTGTTCTAGTCTATCATGGGCAATATTTGTTTGAACAAAAAAAAATTTATTTATTTTTTTTTTAAATATGAAAATTTAATACGTATCTATTATTACCTTGATATTTAGCCAAATTGACTTTATAATTATTTATAGCTATAATTTTTTCTGAGATTTCCAATATATTAATATAATTATTTTCTACATTTTCAATTTCCGTAGACGCAGTAGATATAGCACTTTTACTTGATGCAGATTTTATTTTAGTATCTTTGCTTGAAGACATTATTTCCATTAAAGTATTGTCAGCAGAAAGCAAATGATCACTTTCTTGAAGATCGCATAGGGTTGCGTAATTTTGTTTGTGCTGTTTTAATACATTAATTTCATAATTGGATTAAAATTGTTAAATTTGTTTCAAATTTTCAATAAATGGATAAAATGACATGAAACGTATTTTTTATTTTACCCGAAATTTATCAAGTCGGCGTAATTTTTTTACTGCAGTAAGGTAACACAGAAAAAAAATTGAGAATTAATACAGTACAACAATGTAGAGGAACCAAAAAATTTTTGTCATGTTTATATAGGAGTTTTATTGCACAGTAATTTTTATCTGGCCTTATTATCTTCACTCTATGGCAGTGGTTCCCGATTGGGGTCCCTGAACCCCATGCGGTAAAAAACAATATTTCTGGGATCCATGAGATTTAAAAAAATATACAACAAATTTTATCAACTTTTGTTTATTTTTATAGGAGAATTTTTAATATTTATTACAGATTTGCCAGATGTTGTGAATTTATCTCAAATACTAGACAACCGGTCCTTTATTCTTTCAAAAATGCCACTTTTATCCATCATTAATAAAATTTAATAAAAAATATAATTTTAAACCCTCAGGGAAAAATCTGATTATTTTAAATCTTATGAGCAACAGTTCCTAATTCAAAATGCAATTTTACCAATCCTTAATGGAAAAACCCCTTTTTTCCAATATTTTTTTGATAAATCCGACTTACCAAATCATATGAGAAAAAACCATCAATTTTTTTATAAATGTTTTACATTTCATGTTTTCTTTGCCGTCCTAAAAAATAAATATTTTGAAATGGGGGTCCGTAGTACGTACACTATTTGAATAGGGAACCACTGCTCTAGGATCTCCACGAACATAATCATAGGAAACCGATTCATATTGATAAAAAAGTTTGTAATAAATTCACCAGACATACATACATATAAGTGCATGCAAAAATTTAAAAAGATTTACTTTTACTCATAATTATGCAATTAATAAAATGATGTAATTATAAATATATATAAATATAAACACTTACCTCTTTTTTAACATCCTGAGTTTGAACTCCCTTATATTTGTCCACATTGTTGAAAGTTTGCATTTCATGATCGTATAATATATTATTATTTACATTATCTTCTTTTTTCTAATATAAATTTTTTATAATTTTTAAACATAATCATAAATTTAAAAAAATTATATCTTTAGGGCCAAAACCACAAATTGGCCTTCTGTTTTTAATGAAAACAGCCCTAGAATTTAAAAAAATTTACAGTATTACCCTTCTTTTTTTATGAAAACAGCCCTAGAATTTCAAAAAATTTACAGGTAGGTACAGTTGTATCATGTTAATAACAAAAAATTTAAATCTGATAAGTGACGACTTCACGGTCAAAAAAAGCATTTAATTTTCATATATTTTTTTTCCGAAATATTTTATTAAAACAAAAAATGTGAAATAATTAAAGGTCTATATTTTTTTTCCGAAATATTTTATTAAAACAAAAAATATGAAATAATTAACGTCCGAAAATTTAAAAAAACGATTATTCTGATAGAGCTTATTCCAGTTGATATAAATACAAAATTTCAACCCCA
>LWCA01000714.1:0-19859 GCA_001642005.1 Intoshia linei | reverse complement strand
AATACTTAAAAATACCAATTGTGTATCAATAATTAATTAAATAATTAATTTTACTATTATTGCAAAGGATTGTAATATAAAAATGATTGATGTTAAAAATGTGTTCATACTTTTAGACTTTTTTTCTTGTGAATGTTACTTTTCTTTTAAACATTTTCAAATTAAGTTAAATTAAGTTAGTATCAAAACTTTTATAAATTCGTTGCCGTAGATGTTGTTCAAAATGTTTGGAAAATGAAAATTTTAAATTTTAAAAATTCCGAACGAATGAATTATATAGATTTTCACCCATATGTCTTGACTGGAAATGTGTAGACGTACAATCCACATTTTTTTTGAAATTGTTGGATCAATATTTACATTTTCAATTTTTGATTTTAATCGAAATATTTGAAAAATATTGGTTGACAATATATTAAAAATTATTTTTCACCGGGAATGCGTAGATTTCTGGGGTTGAAATTTTGTATTTATATCAACTGGAATAAGCTCTATCAAAATAATCCTTTTCTTAAATTTGCGGACCGTTGATTATTTCATATTTTTTGTTTTAATAAAAATATATGAATACTAAAATGCTTTTTTGACCGTGAAGTCACTTATTCGGATTGAAATTTTTTATGTGTGTTAACATGATACAACTCTACCACCTATAAATTTTTTGAAATTCTAGGACTGTTTTAAAAAAAAAAGAAAGAAGGTAATTTGTGGTTTTGGCCCTGAAAATATAATTTTTTTAAATCCGCATCAGCGTATATATTTGTTTAAATTCTCCAACTCGTTTAATTTTCAAAAAGAGGGACAACAGGGATTTTTGACCCGTAAGATGTGAAATTGGGAGGTTGAAATTTATGTTATTATACGCCCCGGAAAAAACTGTAATTGAAATGAAGTCTTTAAAAAATTCTAAGAGTGGTAGTTATTTCATTAAAGTCACACACACAGGTAGACACACAAACAAAAATCGCGTAGCCTTTTATATAAGTTAGGATTTCTAACATATTTAGTTCAATCTACAGCAAATATTACAAGCATAAAATTTAACAAGATTAATAAAAACCTGTATCAACATCATTAGCTGTAATGGTAGCAATTTGGGAACCAACATGAGAATTTTCAGCGACAGATATTTCGTATAATGTATTGTCGAAATATGGTGGATTGTCGTTTTTATCGGTAATTATTATTTCTACGTCTGCTTCACCTAAATAAATTTTCATAATTATACAATATTGTGTTCATTGATATACCTTTGTTTGGTGCATTTGATTTGGTTTGTAAATTATTTACTCTTGCTGACGGAGCACCATCTGTAGCAATCACACGTATAAAATATTGTTCCTTTTCTTCTCTATCAAACACCGAACGGGTTATAATTTCTCCAGAATATTCATCAATATCAAAATGTTGCCAATCAGATCCAAGATTTTTTTTAATGGCATAACGAATCTATATTAGTAAATTAATTCATCAATTTTATTTTACATTATTATGTATGAATGCTATCAAATACGCTCATAAAACTAACCGTTTTGAAGGATGGCTTATCATCCCTGTCAATTGCTTTAACTTTAATCACTGGAGTTCCTATTTTAGAATTTTCTGCAACGTTACCTCGATAACTCCCAAATTTCAGTAAACCAACAAATTCAGGTATTTCATCGTTTACATCATTTAGTTTTATATTTATTCTCGTATCATTATACATAGTTTCCATTCCTTTTACCTATCATTAATGAATTATAATTATTATGTTGTATATAGTTAATAATTTCAAAGTATGAATATATTAAGTGATGGTTCAAATGCTGATATCAGCATAAACCTGCTGTTAACAGACATTTTTGATGTGTATTAACAGCAGCTGTCTTTTTTAAATTAAAAAAAATTGAAATATTTAACAATCTAATATTCAAAATGTGAATATTCATCTTAAAATTTCAAAAAAAGTGGCAATTAGCCGAATAAAATACCTAAAATACGGAAATATGTTTTTCAATCTCATGAATTCATTCCTTCTGCTTTCTCATCATTACTACGCAATTTCTCATTTTCACAATTTTAACATTATTTGTACACTTACTCCATTTTTATTGTTTCATATTTCATTTTATGAATTAAAATTATTATAAATTAATTAAATCTGTTAGTTTTAACATAATTTTTTGAGTAAAGATTTTTGTGTGGCCCGCGTAATAATTTTTTTTCACATTTGGCCCGCTAAGCAAACTGAGTCTGACACCCCTGATCACTAATCTATTACATACATATATTAATATCCATTACCGTTGCTTTAATAGTCAAGTTGTAGGAATGCATGGATTCATAGTCCAATGGTCGGTAAACCATAATTACCATTTCATTAGTTTTGTCATCAATTGTATAATGAAAAGAACGAGGTTCTCCATTTGTTTCTATTGATTTCCCTGGAACAATAACATAACTTATTTGCTCATGAGGTTCAGAGACCTAAAATTATTATTATTATTATATTTTTTTCAATAAAAATTAAGTAAAATATTGACTTGTAATATTATCGTTTTATCGAGATGTAACAATAATTTACATTTACTAATTGTTATTCTATTAAGGCGTCCGCCAGTTAGACCCCCACTTTTACTGTAAAAAGTTTTTCTAACATAACATATTAATTAGTTTAGTAGGTCCCTACCCACTCAATGGCCTTGGGCCACATTGACCTTGACATATAATTGGGTGAACAAAATAGAAAAGGCTAAACGACTCAATAGAAATTTAGTTTAAAAAACCTTTAATCTTGTCACAATAAAATCGGTATGAACGTTTTCATCCATATATATTGGTTTATTATAATCAAATTCCCATTGAGGATATGAGCCTGTATCATACTGAAAAAGAATATGAACATGCGTGTCAGCACTCTTATACATTTCGACACCATTATCTTGAGCATAAGCTGTCAGAGTAACATTATTTAAAGGTTTATCCCATTTTTTAGTTATATAAATCCATCCAGTATCTTTGTCAATCATAAATATTTCTGCACCAGGAAAATTGTACTTTAAATAATAACTGACGGTTCCATTTAAACCAGCATCTAAATCATTTGCAAAAATTTGAACAATTGGGACATTGGTTCCAACAATATTAGAATCTACCTGTTTAATATAAGAATCGAGACTATAAAATGGTTTATTGTCATTTCTGTCTGAAATTTTAATATTTAATACACATAGTCCGGCTAAACCGCCTCCGTCTTCAGCTTTGATAGTTAAACCGTACGTTTCTTTAGTTTCTCGGTCAAAAATGGCGTCAGATTTAATTAAACCGGTATCTTCTTCTATAATAAATGGTATATATCCGCCTTCTTGATCTAATCGAGGTACAAACGAATATTTTATTTTCCCATTGATTCCAGCATCACTATCTGTAGCCAAAACGTAACCAATTGTCGACCCGATCGATAAACCTTCCTGTATTTTCATAGTATACGAATCACAAAGTGGAAAAATGGGAACATTATTATTAATATCCTTAACGTGTACGGTTAGTGTAGCACTACTTTTTAAATTGTGTCCCATGGCCTTACAACAAGAATCATCGTCGATTGCAACAATGTCCAAAACATATTCATCAATATTACTGGAAAATGATTTAATCATTTTGATGGTACCAGATTGGTAATCTATTTTAAAAATACCATGAGAAGTTTCTGCTAGAGATTTGAATGAATAACTGACTATATCCCCATCTGGGTCATAAGCTTGTACGACATGAACTATTGTTCCAATTTCCGCGTCTTCCGACACTTCAACATGTTGATTTGAATTGATGAAAACTGGGTTTTCATCATTAACATTAGTTACAACAACTCTAACCATGGTAGATGAAGATAAAGGTGGATCTCCATGATCTTTAGCGGTAATGGAAAATGTATACATATGATTCTGCGAAGTTTCATAATCGAGATATTTTTTAATTTTGATTAAAGCTTCATTATCAACACTCGAAACATAGAAATATTCGTGATCAATTGAATAGCTAATGTTGGCATTCTGACCGGAATCTAAATCGATAGCTACCAATTTCAAAATAGTAATTCCGACATCTGTATCTTCGGATAAATTTGTAACGATATATTGAGACAATGAAAAAGTTGGGTTATAATCGTTAACATCTATAATTTCAATTTCCACTTCAACTAACGAAGAAAGGCTTTGACTAGGGTTTTCAGCAAAATATTCGGTTACTTTGACTGTAAAGGTGAACAGATGAATTTGTTCAACTTCATAATCTATAAATTTTTTCAATTTAACTATTCCTGTTTCACTGTCGATAAAAAAATAACCAGTCTCATCGGTAATGTGATCTGAATCAATTTCCATATTGATAATTTCATAAACTAAAGGAAGTTTTTGATGAGAAATTGCATCAATCGTAATAATTTTATGTCCAGGTTTAGCAGATTCGGGTACCTTTGCTTTATAAAATAAAGAATAAAATTGCGGTTCCAAACGTCCTACATGGATTTTTAAAACGTGAATTTCTGATTTTTGGATATATTCTGCATTCAAATCTTGCACAGAAACGCCATAAATGTAATATTGACCATAGACAAATTTTTCGGATCCGACAGTGGTAACTACTCCAGATTTAGAATCAATATGAAATCGATTTGACTGACTTGACTCTACGTTAAACACAATGTTGGAGTCTTTATCGCGATCGTGGGCTTTAAGTGTAAAAATAACTGTGCCTGGTTGGGCGTTCTCGGCAACAGTTGACAAGAATAATTTTGGTCTATTGATAAAATAAGGATATTCATCATTTACATCTTGAATGTATAAAGACACCCAAATGACTGACTCATCCATAAAACTTGGATTTTGGTAGTCATTTTTAAATTTTTTGATTAATACTGGAAAAATGAAATTTCGTTTACTCGGGGAAACATCATAATCCAGTCTATCGTCTTTTTTGAGATGAATAACGCATGGACGAATTGAATTAAATTCTAGAAAGGAGGGTATTTCAGGAAACAAGTCTCTGTTAAAAGTACAAATGTCGCGATTAGAATTATAAGATGGTTCATTAAGATTGTGAAGTGGTCCAGTTTGTGTTTCAGGGACACTAAAAGTTACATTAACGTGAATGGTAGCATAGGCGCATGTTGAAATGCATAAACATAAAGTTAAAAGTATCCAATTCATCATTTGTAATCATTTAAAAAATTGGTATTTTGATACATTCTTTTGTTCATATTGTTCATATTTACAGCAATTTATCAATTAGCGTTAATTAATAGCGATGGTGAATTTAAATGCAAACCGTATATATGATTGTGTTTATCAGAAACTGTAGTAGCAAGTTTTGTTTCACAACAATGATTTGACTCGATTTGTCTGCATAACGGTAGCACAGTTACTATTCAGTCATGTGCGAGGAGGAGTTACGAATTTAGACAGAGCATGATGGAATGTGTGCTTGTCTACACCTTAATCCTGTACTCCTGCAGTATGAAAACCAAATGTCATAATCCTTAAACAGTCATGTATTGTAATTTTCTATTGCATTCATGTGAGAATAGTTTGTACGGATAATGAAATTATCAAAATTATTTAATATTAAATGTAAATTAATTATTGATTATTTCTATTGAACATTGCGGGTGTTTTAATCTAAATTTTTTAATTTACACGATTTACAGATTATCTTATTATCATAATATTTCTAAAGGATTAATAACCGAATAAATTAACCATCAAATAAATCACTATTTTTAATTTATTACACGGTTAGATCTTGTTACAAATTTTTAATTTTAATTATTCATAGAATTAGCATTATGAATTATATCGGTATATTTCAGTATGGTGGATTTATTTATTTACTTTTATATTTTATAAAAGTACAATTGAAGTTACATTTTATAACATTTTGTATTTATGAATGACGCGTGATTCCGAATAAAATGATATATTATACACTGAGTACTACTCAGTTGTGGTAATGCACTGAATTTATATTCCATTAATGATAATTGCTCATATTGGTAAAATGTAACTTTTAACTTAAAATTGTAATTTATAATAAAAATTGCGATATTTTTTTACATTTAGTTTCTAATTCACAGATTATCATTTTAAAGATTTAATTGTAGGTCATATTCAACTTTTCAGAGTCAAATATGCACATAATTTTAGACACTTAGTAAACAATATTGTATTGACAGTGAATATCACAAATTATAATTCTTACTTTGATTTTTACAATTTAAATGAATCATTGAGTTGTAAAATTATTCGTCGGACTGAGAATAGTACGAATGTTTATTTTTATTTATATTATATTTCAAATCTAGATTTTAGAATACTGCATTTATGTATTTTACTATTTTTATTGTGGCATACCAAGAGTTTTTATAAACTTACGAAATGTACAATCAGTATTTGTTATGATTGAAAAGAAATTTTTAATTTCTCAGGATAAGACCATATTTAATTTATAATTGATCTGTAAATAAAATGGATTGTTGTGGAATTGATCATTTCATGTTAAACACAATAAAATGAATTACCTATATTCTAAAATTAGACAGATTTATGGTACATTTGATGTGATTAAATTTGTAGATGTACTCATCTATAATTTTTATTTGTATTACTATACTCTTTTATATTTGGTACAATTGCTATTTATTAAATAAAACAGAAAATGTAGATATCCCATTGATTTTGCCCACTATGATAAATACACTTTCCAACACAGAAAAAACAAATATAAGCTACATTACAATAATAAGTAAATTTTTGCGATTTTAATAATAATCATATTTTTATCATTAAAAAAGTGCTCCCTCGACAGAGCTAGATACCGTTTGTACCAAGTACATATCAATCAAGCTAGTCCTTTAATACAGTAATCTCTCCACAACTCGCCAATTCTATATCTCGCCATACGATTATTACTGTAATATAGAAATATTAACATTTTATTCTACAACTCGCCATTTCTTTTACTCGCCATTGATTTAAAATATAAAACAAAAATTTTTAAAACCATTTTTAGAATTAGTTACGATTTTGTGTACTTAAGTTTTAAATCACGTTGAAATTTAAAATGCTTCTAAATCGCAAAAGAGAAGGTTTAATAAAGCAGATGGATAATAAATTTATTTAAAAAGGGGAATCTGTATAGTACATTTACAAAAAATTGTATTTATATTCTATTCTATTTACTGATTTACTATTTAGTAAACCTATTTTTTAATTCAAATGTAATTTTTAGAAATTATTTAATTGAAAAAATAATTAATTAATTTCAGCTGTAAAAATGTATTTTTTGATACGATAGATTTTAATTATTTTGTATTAAATTTTACAATTTGTGTTACAATTTACAATTTTATTACAATTTAACCTTTCCTTTAAAAGTTTTATCTGTTGTTTCTATAGTTTTAAATCCTCTATCTCGCCAACGTTTTCGAAATCCCAAGAATGGCGAGTTATAGAGAGAATACTGTAGTCCTTTATATACTAATGAATGTCTGTGTGTGTTTGTGTGTAACCATTTATTTAACGTGACCAGAAAAAATACGTACCATCAATTTTAAATTATTTGGTGATAAATGTAAAGCCATTTACTTATATATTCAGAGCCGTCTTAAGCCACTTCGTGGCTCTGGGCTAAGCAAAGGGCCGGTTACCATTTAAAGTTTCAAAGTTTTAAGGATCGAAGCGATAAAAAATTTTTAGGGCCCCTTTTTAGAAGACAGGACATACTGTTGGTTGGAGACTTAAAGTCTTATTTCATTGAGTATTAATAAATGCATTAAAAGATATTATGTAGGTTTGTAGTAACTTTTATTTCTTTTACAAAAACTTAATTAATTGAAAATTAATAAGAAAAAATCAAATATTTCCTACTTTCTTTTTTGAATATTTTAAATAGAAAAGTAGTAATGTTTAATATTATCATTTGATACAGTTTTATGTCAATATTACATATTGTATATTATGAACATTGTAGAATATATTTTAAATTGAATAATTGCCAGAACTTTGATTCTTTAAACAATTTTCTTTCTAGCTATTTGAATTCCCACACTTCAAAACTTATAAACTGTTTCTTAAGATAAAATGTGAAGTATTTTTTAATAAATTGGAGGCCTCTTTTTAAGATATAAATGTAAAGTACTTTTATTAATTTAGGGCCTTTTTTAATGAGTGGCCCTGGTCTACATCTCATATTGCCTATGCCTTAAAACGGCTCTGTATATATCTATAATGACGAATAAAAATTTTCGGCTTAAAATTTATTCCAAATAAACTAAAAGGGATAGTACGTATTTTTCTGGCCACTTTAATTTATTAAAAAAATTGACAGTCGCAAGATTTAAAGAAGCCCAATTTCTAAAAATTCTCCCAAGGACGTGTTTTTATTTATTTTTCAGTTTCAGAATTTGAGTCCTACAGTGTAAAAAACTCAATTTTCTTTTTTGTTTAAAAAAATCACCCCAAAAATTTAATAAAACATAATTCTGGGACGCGTTTTAAAATCATAAACATTATTCTAAAAGGAAACCTCAAAAAAAATAATTTTCACCATCAAAACCTCACATTACCTTTTTTTTTAATGAGAACAGTACTAGAATTAAAAAATAAGACACACAAAAAATTTCAATGTAAATAAGTGACGCCTTCACTGTCTTTAATATTCATATTTTTTTAATTTCGAAAGAATTTTATTAAAACAAAAAATTTGAAACAATAAATAATTCTACAATTAAAAAAAAGAAGATTATTCCATTTGATATAAACATTTTATTCAACACCAGAAGTCTATGCATTCCCGGTAAAAAATTATTTTTAATATGTACTGCTGTGCTGTAACCAATATTTTTCAAATGTTAAATTAAAATTAAAAAAGTTAAATAATCATCCTACAATTTCAAAAAAAAATGTGAATTGAACGTCTACACATTTCCAATATTTAAATATGGGTGGAAATCTATATAATTGATTCTTTCGGGTTTTTTTTTATTCTCAAAATATTTTTGTTTAAAATTTAAATTAAAACTACAACGAATTACTAAAAGTAATACAATTTTGTTATTACAATGCTTTGCAATATTGTAAAATTCACCTGAAATATTTCTTAAGTGCTGATTCCGTTAATTATTGATACATAATTTGTATTTTTAATTATTTATTAAATTGGTACTGAATATATATTATCACTAAAGCAGTTATTTATGGCAAAATGCCATTTTTTAAATGATAATCAGCACAAAATTACAAGCATCATGATATCAATATCATGTTTATTAATTAGCTAATTAACAATTTATAAAGTGAATATTTTTTTTAAAAAATGATATTTATGATATAATGAAAAATAAAATTGAACAAATATCACCAAATATTATTTTAAGTTTTATTTATATTAATTTATTATGTAAAGTGACCGACAGCATCATGATCGGGCCTATGCAAATATTAAAACTAAGGTGTAATAAATATTGTAATGATTTAATTTAAGGCCTACGAAAGGAAGGTTTGGGGTACCGTAGATTCAGTTGGTTTTAACCATAGAAACAAACAAAAATTTTAAGGTCAGATAAAGTCAGTAAATTTAATTTTTAGGTCAGTTTTTTTTATTCTATAGGTCAATAAAAAATTGCCCTAATTATCACATTGATAATGACAAAATATGTTTTTACAATTTTATTTTTTCTGGAATTTATGCTATTTATGACAATTTTTAAACTGTTTTTACTTTATTTTGCTTTATTACACACATTCTGTTTAATAAATTAAAAAAATAGGATAACCATTTTTATGAAAATTCTTTACACAAATGTTAACAAAATAAATTGAACGTGGAATAATTCACTTTAAATTAAAAGGTAATGTGATATGACGATTCACGTGTAACAAGTTTGGAACCACTCCTTTAAATGATTGATAATGGTGTATATTAGCAGTCTTAGGTTAAATTTTCTTATTAAAATTTATTTTTCTTGTAGAATAAAAATGTCCACCCTCTGCAGAGCTAGGATGCTGTTTGTACAAAGTACATAACAGCCAAGCTAGTCATTTTATAAAAATTTATTGAAATTTGAACAAATCATATTCATTTTTTCCGAGTGCCATAATTTTAAAAATCGTTCGGAAAACAAACGCACACAAATGGCACTTTTAGAATTTTATAAACATACATTTAATTCAAAGATAATAAATTGGCTAAAGTACTTTGAATTAAATTCATCTAAATATATATAATAAATTCATACTAATGAAAAATAACATTGAATCTAAAAACCTTTGAAAATAAGTCTCCAATTTCAGCTTTATTGTTTCCAAACATAATAAATATAAAGTCACCAAAAGATTGTACCAATATTCTATATTTCTAAATGTAATTTATACTTCTACACATATTACCTTACTTTAAGTTTCAGTCCATGTGAAAAATTATGTGGAAAATAATACTTACATGAACCACCTAAAAAAGGTCAATTTTAACCAAATCATAAAGAAAAAATATGTTTTTACCCGACCCAAGGGAAAAATTCAGTGTCAATTTCATTCATATATTGGCTTATTGGCTTAAAGCATTGTTACCCAACAGTGGGGCTAGGCTCCACTCGTGGCTCCTATGAAATTTAGCAAATTTATTGGAGTTATAAAAACATTAGATTAATTTAATGTTAATTTTGTACAATACTAGCTTGACTATTGTGTACTTTATACAAACAGCAGCTAGACTTGCCGAGGGCCAACTTTTTAATTTTAAAACCGATTTGAATTGATTTTAATTTTTTAAAATTGTTTTATGATTAATGATTTAAAATTACTGTCCAGAATTTATGTTGCATAAAATATTGTGACTTTTTTCATTTTTAAAAAAATCAGTTTCTGAGGTTGATATTTACGACAATAGTAATCATATTATAACGTGACTGAGAATTTATGTTGTTTAAAATTCTAGGACTGATTTTATTATTTATTAAAAAAAAATAATTTTGGTTTTTGATGCTGAAAGACTAAATTTATGAAAATAAAATTTGCGATAAAACATGACTATCGAAAAACTGTATTAGAAATTTGGGTTTTTTTAATTCTAGGACTTTTAATTCTTTAATTAAACGCTAACACACAGATACATTAAATTTTATACAACTAAAGGATTCTCATGTGTCATAATATACCTAATATTAAAAAAATCTGTAAGAATAGTTAGGCTCAGTGATCATTAATTATATAAAATAAATATTATAATTAGCTCGACTTCCACAATAAAATATTTAAATTTGCAATTATTAGAAAATTAGTTATTAGTAAAAAATAGTCACAGAATAATTTTTTTGATTAAACTGTTATATCAGCCCAAAAAACAATTGACCCTTAGGTTATTATTGAAGTGGGCCTAGCATAAATAAGATGGAAAACACTGGCGTAAAGTGTACTCACATTTTAATATTCCCCACGATTCTACTCAGCATCGAATAGTCAAATGGATGGTATAGATTAGTACAGCGTTTCCAAAATGTTCGTCCGCGGACCAGTACTGGCCCGTGAAAAATGTTTACTAATTAAAAATCAAATTATGTTTTTTATTAAATTATTTTTAATATTGCCTAGTAACTTCGCTTTAATGGCCGGCAATAAATTATTTAGTTTATTACCGGTCCTATATGAAAAAATTGTGGGAACCCCTGGATTAGTTATTTAAAAAAACTGGAAATTATAATTTCAAAATATAAAGTATATAAAATCGAAACAAAGCTAAATAAAGACTGAAAAAATACATCAGAAGCGAAAAAAAACTTTTTAACAGCAACATCAACCATACATTGAGTTTTCCAAATATTATAGACC
Organism: Intoshia linei; assembly: GCA_001642005.1. Taxonomy (NCBI): domain Eukaryota; kingdom Metazoa; phylum Orthonectida; family Rhopaluridae; genus Intoshia; species Intoshia linei. The sequence continues at coordinate 7,998 of LWCA01000714.1, read as the reverse complement.
ATGGGACACAATCTTTTCACTCTTGGATACTTTTTTGTAAACGCAACATCCTCACATCTGTTAGTGACAATACTACAAAATCGTATAAAAAAGCTTGAATAATTACCAAATATATTCGATCGATTTGGATATATGACTTTCCAAAACATTGTTGATTCCATTAATATTAATCATATAAGACATTTTAGGTTAGACTGCAAATTTTTCTTAATTACAATTTAAAATTTAAATATATTTAAATTAACAAAATCTAAAAAAAAATCGAGAAAAAATAAACAAAATTCATACAAATTTCGAAAAAGGTTTATTAATTTAAATTTAACTTTATTTTGATGGCATGTACAAAGATATTGGCAGGGAATTTGAGTTGTCTTAAGAATTTGAGATTATGCTTCATCACAAGGCATTCATCCACAATTCAACAAGAATTACCTCCAAGAAAACTGTTTTTTAAAGAACCGATACAAACTAGATTATATAATTTGCTATTATTGGATGCAAAATCAATATCCACAGAGAAATTAACACAACCTTCGGAAGTAACTTATAAATTACTCGAAAAAGATGAAATAGAAGATTGCATGAATAAGGTCTGCCAAGTCTCGCTTAAAAAAATGCAATTTCCACCAGTTCTGGATCCTTTCGATAACGACGATGAGTACAATATATGGTCTGATACTAACGATTATTACAAGACTACAAATTCCAATTTGTCACAAAAGTATGGCGATAAATGTGATTTATTTTCCACCAAATATGATTTTGACACTTACGACGCATTTGTAGATGAAAGCCATGACCGAGAAAAACAGTATACTAAAGACAAAATTATTAAAAAAGATGAAATACAAGGTTTCAGTAAATTTTGTCATGTTTTTGTGGACACTAGTTTGGATAAACAATGGCTAGATAGAATGATTGTGATACGTGAAACTGATGGAAATTTGAGAGAGTCCATGAATTATGAAAGGCGACGAATCTTGAACAGAATATTACCTCAACATTATGAACGGAGACCGTATATACCTAAAATGTTTACATTCAATTTTAAAAATATGCTTGATACTAAAGAATATAATTATTTATTAGACAATCTTTTGTTACAGTTTGAATGCAATGACCCAATATATGTTGATATTATTGAAAGAGTTTATACTAGTGTAAACGAAACATTTTCTTTCGATTTACTTCATTCGACTAGACATTTTGGAGGTTTAGTTAATTTAAAATTTTTAATTTAGTTTAATAAAATTAATATTCCATTAATATGGATACTAGGGAATGATATCCGATTAATTGAAAACCCGGTTAATCGCTTACAATAATCGAAGAAAAATAATGGGAATATTTTTCGAATAATCGGATTTTCAAAAATTTCATAAATGTATCGTTGAAGTCATATATCACATTACTTTTTACTTTAAAGTGAATTATTTCATCTTAATTTTTTGTTTATTAATATTAATTAAATTTAGTAATTTCGGATTTTGACCCTGAAGATATAATTTTTTTAAAAAATTTTGAAAATTATGATAATGTTTATGATTTTAAAATTCGTATCAGCGTATATATTTTTTTAAATTCTCCAACTCGTTTGATTTTAAAAAAACAGGACAATTGGGGTTTTTAACCCGTAAGATGTAAGTTTGGGATGTTGAAATTTATTTTGCGAACACCTTCGGTAAAAACTGTAATTAAAATGTGAACTTTATAAAATTGTAAGACGGGTAGTTATTTAAATAAAGTGGAACACACACAAACAAAATTCGCGTAGTATATTATATAAGTAAGGATTATTGGTTTTTATATTAAAAATTTTGAATTCCGATTAATCGGATAATCGTTGTTCAAATAACCGGAATTATTCGATAACTGGTTTTTCAAATATTCGAATAGTCAGGACTCCATAATGGATACATATTAGGGTGATTCATTTTTGAGTTTTTTTTTAAATTTCAAAAACTATTTTTGCATACCATCCTTATTTTGTATAAGTAGGAGCATACCACAAAAAATTTTTCAAAATTATAAAAATTTCCCCTGCCCCGGTAGGGGTAATATTTATTTTTTACATAATCTGATTTTTTAGCTTTCGGGTGTTTTTTCTATGCTCTTCGACAACCTGTATCAGATTTTGTTTAGAATCTTCATTTATGGGTCTAAAATTTTGATATTGGTTAATCAATGCCACTGCACGTTCTGAGATATCATTGACCACCTAGATTACATTTATATAAAATCTATAAAAAGTATATAATAAACTAGAAATAAATAAAATAACTTTTAAAGATGATACAAATATATCAGCTCTTCTAAAAGATTCATGTGAAGACCATTCATTTACGGGGTATTGCAAAATATCCAATATGTTCAGAGTTATCACAGTGAATCTAGATTCATGTGTGACAAATGAGATTTTAAATTTAGGTTCGTTTCTGACCTTGGTGTAATCTTGACAATATTTATATTAGACGTAGAAAGTATTTTAATGCCAACAAAGACATATCTGATTCAGATAAATTTTTGCTGAATAAAGCTAATGGGACTAAAGATCCGTTTAGATACCATAAATTTCTTTTTAATGCTTTTTTTGTCTGAAACGCCATGCCATTAGAAATACCTCAAAACAATTGTAAATTCTTATATAGCTCTATATCACTTAATGCAGCTTCAGCTGCGTATATGTAATTGAACCATTGTGTAACATAAATTGTAGAAAAAAAATATACACAGTTCTCTAATTTCTGTTAAAATTTCGTTATCCATTTGAAATTGTTTCCTAAACATATACATTTTAATGCAATATATGGCTTTACTCATCCATCTCGCGTGGTGAAAAGCACCTGGACGTTTGAACTGTTTTTTATAATTCCATAAAAAATTAAATATATCTCTAATAATTCCCTGTAATCACGAATATCCACATTATGTGAAATAGATTGCAAATACATAACTGAGCTTTCCCTTAAAATAGTTCTATTGATTATAGTTAACAATTGAGACATATATTCACAGTCTGATTAAATATCAAAGTCGGATTGGTCTATAAACGGCCAGGAGGACTGAAATCATTTAAAAAATAATTATTCGGACATACGGTTAGTGGAAAACAAATTTTTAATACGTAATCTACCATAATTTCTATTATGTAGTGTCTACATGCTAGGTGTAATAGGGTCTATTTAATTTATTCTCTATTAGACTACAAGCACCATTATATTTGCCTGTATTACAACTTTAGTGTCGAAACCCATTGCTATTATGTTCTTATCGACGTCCCAAGATTTCAATTGTTTAACAACGCTACTTTAAATGATGTCATCCGTACCTCTGGTAAGTTTAGGTAAGGCTAAGATCTTATATAAATTGAAACCGGATATTACAATTGTTAGCCTTTCAATTCTTTCTGTTGGATTATACAAATCTTTAATCAATTTACCGTCCCAATGAACTACGAACATTCTATCTGTTTTAAAACGAAATTTCGGTCTTTCTCTTCGTATAGTACTGACTGAAAGTGAAACATCAGTTAAATTGTATCCCAAAGACATAGAGATAGATTCAATTGTATGCATTGCAGATCTATCAATTGTGAATGATCTGTCCAAGGCTGAAGCTATTTTTTTATTAATAATTTTCCATTGAGGCTGATTCTGGAGTATAAATAATAATAATAATGATAATTTTTCACTAGAATTAAATTCAACAAATTCAAGTTTCGCGGTTTGATTAAATTTTCTAACTTTTGTCTCATGTATATTTTGAATACAACTTTTGACTTAGTTTCAATTTTGAGTTCATAAAATTTATTATCTTCCATTTCAATTTTAATTCTTTGATTTCTGATATTAAAATTAAATTAAATAAATGTATTGTTTAAATTTAAATACCGGAATTACTTTAATTTACCTTTAAAAATTTTAGGTTTGGTATTTTATCTCGTTCGACACGGAAAGATTGAAAATCTTTTAAAATACTTCGAGTCAGTGGATACTAAACTATACAAATTCTACCGAAATTTATTGGAAATTTGTGTTTTGTGTCATGAAATAAAATTAGATTATTTAACAGGTTACTTATCGATTACATCCTCTAAATACATTATAGATAATCAAGAGTGCAAGGCTATATACAATATCGACGAGCAAAGTAAATTAATTACTTCAGTTTCTCTGAAAAATTTGTACAATATTTACTTTTCAAGATTCCCTAGTCATACAAAAACTGTTTGTAATTTTAATACATATTAAATTTAAAAACAAAAATTAATTGTTATATATAACGTCTTTGAACCAGTTACATTAAATCGGTTGCTAATAAATTATAAGAATATTGTATACAATCATGAAGAGTGTTTACGTACTCGATTTTCTTAGTAGGTATGCATTTCTTATGATGGGTGCAACCCTTACTCCAATTTTGTTGTTCTTTGCTTTTTTTGCAATTTCGAATAAAAGGTAAAAATTTGTATTAACAAAACTAAAAATTGAAACATTTTTAGTAAATCCAACATTTCGCGATATTGGACATTGTTTTTAGTCTTAGGAATAATATTTTGCGCGTTGTTGATTTCTTCACTAATAATTTTCTCAATATGGTGCAAAGTCGTTTATAAAGTTTTTATATTATTAAAATAAAAATATGTGGAAATTTAGGAAAATTACTACCAACCACCTAAAGACAATTCATCCAAAGATTCACAGTATATTTCGACAGTTTCTAGCCAAGGTAAATTAAAAAATACAGAAATATAAAAATTTAGAAAATTTTGACGTATAGTGTATTTTATACAAATATATATTAAAAAACTGTTGCAATAAATCATTTATAATTCCAATTTTGAGTCATATAAATGTTTAAAAACTTTGATTTTGGAAATATTATCACTTGTTCTAAAATTTCAAATTAATAAAATTATTTAAAACTCACAAACATAAAAATGTACCTTGCCAAAGAATTAAAAAGTGCAACAATATGACGCCTGGAAAAGTAATCAATCGTTTGTTTTAGAGCGTCAAAGTTGTTTGCATTGCTAAATATTAAGTTTAACGTAGATCCTAGTCCAAACATCTGTGAAACAAAATGAAATTTCCAGTATAAATGTTATACCTGTAGTTTACCCCACAATTTACAGTTAGCACAGCCCAGACAATCCATTATTTTAGTAATATTGTGAAATTTTTTTTCATATTCAAACTAGAATAAGTAATACAATTTTTATATGAAATTTGTTTTAGATACCAACATTTTTCGGTCTCGTTCTTTAACAAAAAACATTTTTTCATTATAATGAGCATCAAATTCGCTAATTAAAGTAGGTTATAAAAAACTTTCAAAATTAACTTGATAATAATTCCTAGTTTCTTTAGGTTCCCTCTGACTTTTGCGTCTTCATTTTCATCGCCAGAATAAATTTTTTTCTAAAATTGATTAACTCAATTTTTTTTAACACTACCATTTTAAGGTGTGGTAACAATAATTGAATGCTTCTTATTTGTACCATATACAAAAAGTATAAATTTAACAATCGACCGGGCCCTTCGCCTTTAGTAAATTCTGGGTCAAATTTCTTTTTAAATTCCAAAAGATTAGGTTTAGATTTTACTTTATTGAGTAAAGGATTATCTAAATTAGTATCATGTCAATGCTGTCAAAACTAACCTGTATTCTTTACATTGATCCAAGTGCTTATTATTGCAATATTTATACTACTGTGCAATCCTGACATAAGTCGATAAAAGAATTGTTTTTCAAAGCAATTTTCTATTTAAATTCTAATCCATTTCAATAAAAATATATACCATCAATATTGAATATGTTTTCGATACTGTTTGGTAAACTAAATAAAAATTATAATAGATTCATCACTAATATTTTGGAAAGTTTATACAATAGGATAATTGGAGGTATTTTATAGTACGTTGAAAAATAATATCTCATTTTTTCTAATGGAACGGGCAGCCAATTTTATTAATTTTTATTATATCATGTCAATATCTAAAAATACCTCGAGGCGAAAAATGAAGCTATTGAGACAAATTATTTATATATTAATTTATAAATAAATATTTCAAGTGTTAAATATTCATCCATATGTAATGCATTATATTTTTACACTCTTTCTAAATATAAACACTATTTTACCAACAAATGTTCTGATTATGTTGAGTCACTAATCTACATTTTTAAATTTAACTCAATTATTTAGGGTTTAACCATTTTTAAAATTTTTATTCTATTTTGAAGAGTTTGAACTCTATGAAAACCTATATATTATTGTACCGTGTCCAATGTACACTTAAACACATTGAGTGCAAATCATCATTGATTATATGACAGAATAATGTTATTATAAATCAAAATATAACACGTATGAATATAAATTATAAAAGTGTGTTAATTTGAAGGGCATTAGCAATATTTAATTTCTTTATGTGAATATCGATTATTATCTATTGTGTCAAGTAATATCGTGATGTTTACAGTTGTGCCCACTTCCCACTACATCTGTAATTCTACTAATGTAATCATTACAAAGTTATAAAATTACAATTATGAATATCATTGATTATTTAAAATATTATTCATTAGTAATGAATTATTACTAATTAATCAAAATTCACAGATTGGAATTATTGGTAATTCGATATTTCTCTGTTATATTAACATAATATTCCTTACAGACTCGAAGTTCCAGCATTACACCTGGAACAACAAATCCAATATCAGTTAGTTACAATTACGGACCAGATACATTATATTGTACGTTGCATACATTATAATATATCTGGATAATATTCTTAAAACAAACAATTTTTACTAAAATCCAACCATTTTTACTTAAATCCAACCATTTTTACTAAAAATCCACTTTTACCAACCTTTAATGGAAAAATTCGGTTTTAAAAGCCCTTTAGGGAAAATTTCATTTTTACCAACTTTTAACCCTTTCACTGTCTAAATAAATTTTATGATTCTCACCACACGTCGACAATTCAATTTCAATTTATGCCATTTAAAATGATCTAATATGAAAACATCATTAAAGTTACATTAATTTATAAATTTTTATTGTTCAAAAGGAATGTGACATAATACACAACGGTATATACAGTCTAAGTCCATTATAACGGAACTTATCTTAACGGAATTCCACTATAACGGAATCGATTTTCTTGTTAACAATATGTATGAAACAAAAATTCGGTTAATAAAAAAATTAAATATAAAGCTTAATTGTTAAGTAATCACAAATTTTAAGTTATCCAATATCATTTTAATATCAACTTCATCTATATTGACATTTATAAATTTTATTATCATTCAAAAAATGAATTCAAAATTAAAAAGAAAAAAAATATCATTATGTGTTAAAAAAAAAATTTTGGATGATTTAAAAAAGTTCAAACAAAGCTACATTTGTGATAAGTATAATTTTTCATCATCTACCGTTAGTGACATAAAAAAAAATGAACAAAATATTCTCATCATCTCGAAAAATTTTGCTTCTTATTGATCGATTAAAGATGTTAGAGGTGTTTCAATTTTAGATGGAATGTATTATTCCGTAGAAGCTTGGGATAAAGTTACAGTAAAAACTATTTCCAATTGTTTTATAAAAACAAAACTATTCTTAAATTACACTACAAATTCTAGCGATGATTTATATGAAAATACTATACCTGAAGAAGAAATAATTTTAGCTCAATATTTAGATGAACTAAGCTCGTACAATTACGACGTTATTGATATATCTGGTTTAAAAGAATTTGAAAAAATCAATGATACTAACTTGGAAGATGAAATGGAAGAATTTTTAATAGAAAACAGTGACGAAGAGTCAAATATAGATAATACCGGATTTTCAGAAGAAATAACTTATTCACAATATTCAAAGTATTTAATTTTACTTGTAGAAATTAAAATAATGACAACAAAAATTTTTCCTAATGCTGTAAATGATATTTATTCTATTGAAACAAAGATTCACATTCAAAT
>LWCA01000852.1:0-16557 GCA_001642005.1 Intoshia linei | reverse complement strand
AATTGTGTTCTAAATTACATTTCAAACGCTCAGTAAAATATACTTTTGTTAATTCAACGGAAAGTTTAAAAAGTATACACCCTAATGAACATGGTTATTTTTTCTATGTTAGTGTTCAATATATACAGGTCTGACTGTATTTCGATTATTTCAAAAATTGAAAATGTAAATATTGATCCTACAATTTCAAAAAAAAAGTGCACTGAATGTCTACACATTTCCAATAAAAAAATATGGGTGAAAATCTATATAATTCATTCCTTCGCAATTTTTCATTCTCAAATTATCATTTTGAATAAAATTTAAATAAAAACTAAAACAACGAAACTAAAAGTAATACAACTTTGTTATTATCATTTTTATATTTATTACAATCCTTTGCAATATTGGTAAAATTCGTTTGAAATATGTTTATAAAGTGAAGATTAGGTTAATTATTGATACATAATTGATATTTTTAAGTTAGATTTTCAACATGAATTTATTTTTTTGTATAATAAAAATGTGCTCTCGGCAGAGCTAGGTGATGTTTGTATGTAGTACATAACAGTCAACCTAGTATTTTATAATTATATTGATTTTAAATCACTTTCTGAGCGTTTACTTATACGTTACATATATTTCTTTATCATTCATATCAGTGGTAATGGTAATGATCAGAAAATGAAAACCCTTTAAAATACATCAAAGTTATAATGATTGCATGTACCCAAATTTAATAAAATTGTAATCCAAGGACATACACTTATGTTACATGACAACAATATATTAAAGTGACAAAAAGAATTGCATGAAAATCCTCACGTCTTGAAATTATAAGATTGCATATAAATAAAAAATTACAAATGGCCAACTGTAGAAAATTCGGAAAATGAATCGGTATTGGCATCAAAAAACTCGTCATTATCAGAATCTAAATTTTTAAAATAAAATAGAAAACTGAAAAAAGACCTATATTAGTCTGATAATATTCCCCAGTTTCTGAAAAAATGGAACTATGTCGATTAGCAAAATTGGACGCATTGTCAGTTTTCTCATGAGGCAAATTTTTCTCAATAATATCACTAGCAAAATTTTCAGCTTTTTGAGACTCACTTACAGGTTGGTTGGCATTAATAAATGATTTCCTAGCAATATTTTTTTCTAATAAATTTTTAGTCTTATCTAAATCCTCAATAATATTCTCCAATGTCGACACTTTCTTAGTTTCCATCAAAAAAAGTGTATTCCATTTCGAAATTTCATTTGATAAAGAATTTAAAAAGGATTTTGATGTCTAAAATTTAAATTAAACTAAAAAATACAAACAAGACAGTTACTAACCATAATTTATATGTATATAATTTTCTAAACAACATAAAGGCTACAATTAGCATCAAGACACGTCATTTGTCTTTTTTGAAATTACCTTGAACGCATCATCAAAAGATGCAGAAATATTTTCAACGTGCTGCTTTAAATATACACTTTGTCTTTCATCCAAAACAACTTTTCCAGTTTTTGTCGTATCAGAAGTACGTCTCACTTCTTTGTCCTTCGTTGAAAGTTGGTTTAAGACATTTTCCTGGTAAAATTCAATAAAGAGATTACGTTCCATATACAAACGTTTATACTCTACCGTCAATTTTTTAAATTCTACATTCAAAGATTCAATATATTCATGAATTTCATGTTTAATTGGTAATTTTTCAATATTATCTTCGCCTAAAATCATAATCAGTGAGTATTAAATGATAAATATAAATTTACAATTCAAGTTTGTATCTAAATATAAACTACAAGGTAACTAAATTTAAATATATAGAAATAAATACCCTTTGACATGCTTCTCAATTAAAAATATATATTCATGATAAATTTATTTCAAAGTCAATAACAGCTGTTTGTTTAAATAATATTTACATTCCCAACTATGAGTCTTTATTTTTTTATTTGAAAATTTGACACCATAAAATTTCTTTTAGTCACTAAGACAGTTTAATTTGAATCAATGTTATTGGGACAAACAATATATCTTCAAGTCAAAAATAACTATCATAATTAAATGAGTTTGAGCACTCAAGCATGAATACAGTTGTTAGGGTGAATTTATTTTTAAAAATTTTTACTTTCCAATTTTGAAATGTAACCACTTTTAGCCATTTCTATACGTGTTATCCATTTTTGACGTTCTTTTTCGTTTTTTGTTTTTAAATAAACATTATTAGATCCTAAATATAAAATAGTATTTACTAATTATAGTTAATTTCGTAATTAATTAACTATCACTTAAGTCAAAAAGTTAAGTCCTAACTCTTTGAGGATACATCGATATCATGATAATGAGACTAATATCAATAAATTATAAAATCGCAAAAGCCTGTGCGATACATAATATCGACAAATTTGAAAATCACAAAAACCTGTGCGATAGTTAATTATTAAAGTAAACAATCTAACATTTATTGGCTTCTAATTTATTCTATATTTTAGCTTTAGTACATTAAAGTACCTAGAAAGCATACATTAGTGCAAAAATGGCATGTTCTGTAATAAATACAATGCAAATACACCAAGCTTGTTTTAAATTTACAACATATCTTATTTCGAAATAACTAATATTCCTCAAAGGGTTAAAAATAAAATAAACCAAAAAAAATAAACATTAGTTTTTAAAAATTACATAACTATGGAAAGAACTATAATATTCGAAATCAAATTAATTCAAAAAGTTTGGTATCTATCGATATTCAAAATATTTAGATTTTAAATTACACTCTGCGTTTCAAAAAAAAAAACTACTAACATGAATACTAAATATACACTTTGATGAATCGTGCCAATCGTTTATTGTTTGTGTAACATTAAATACATTAGTTTGTATAATAAACCTGTTTATACTAAACTGGTATATTTAATCACTGTTCATTTGTACAATTACTTACACTCTTAAAGTGTATTTTCATATAAAATTCTGATAAACCCTCTTTATATCTTAATCAATATGACAGTTTGTTCCATAAGATTTAATTTAAATGTAAATGTAAATACTTTAGACCAGTAGTTCCCGATAGTGCCCAAAACTATATACCTGGGGTCCGTGAGATGCAAATAAAATGTAAAAAAAATTGTATTAACTTTTGTTATTTTTATAGTATAATTTTTAATATTTATTACAGAGTAACTGTCAGAGAATATGAGAGCTGACCGATGTTGGAAATTTATGCCAAAGTCTAGACGATCGCTACATTATTATTTAAAAATCCCACTTTTATCCCACCATTAATAAAATTTAGTAAAAAATACCATTTCAAACCCTAAAGGAAAAATTGAATTTTACCAATACCTTTTAGAAAAATCCATCTAATCCAAACACAAAATAAATCTTGCAATTTTACCAACCTTTAAGGATTAAGCTTAAGTAAAAAATCCTCTTTTTCTAATATTTTTTTGAAAAACACAATTTTACCAAATCTTATGAGAAAAATTTCTTATTCTAACCCCAAAATAAAAATTCAATTTTACCAACGCTTAAGGGAATTATCATATTTTTCCACTAATTTTTTGAAAAATCCGATTTTATCAAATCTTATGAGCAAGTTTCAAACCCAAAACACAAATTAAAAAATCCCATTTTTTAAATATTTTTTTGAAAAACATAATTTTACCAAATCTAAATAGAAATCACCTGTATTTTTTTTCATAAATGTTTTATATTTCATGTTTCTTTTTTGTAAAAATAAAAAAAGTCTTAGAATTGCATACAACATAAATTGTGGGATAGTAAATTTAAAATCATATATATTATCATAAATTGCGTATCCAAAAAAGTGCATTTTCATGATCAAAACCACAAATTACCATTTTTTGAAAAAATAAAAATAGTTCTAAAATTTTAAAAGAAACACATTTCATATAGCTATATTCAGTTAAAACACAAACTAAATTTCAATATGACAACGTGACGACTTCACGGTCAAAAACAAAACATTTGAAATAAATAAGGATCCTATAATTCAAAATTATTATTATTCAATTTATAATTAATTATTACTAATAATTATTAATTATTAATACAATTATTAATATTGTTATTATTAATATATTATTCTGATACAGTTTATTCCAGTTAATATAGATACAAATTTTCTATCCCAAAAGTCTACGCATTCCCGTTGAAAAATAATTTTTAATATACAAATTATATTATCAACCAATATTTTTCAAATTTTTGGTGACACACTGTCACTATATACAATTAAAAATATAAATATTCATCTTATTAAAAAATGGGAATTGATAATTATGTCTAGTTTTAAAACTCATAATATATTTACAAAACAAGTTTTATTTGTGTAGCGTGAAACTAACTTTACTTTTAGTAACGAAATTTCTATTATCAATCATTCATTTTATCTCGTGCATTTTGAAATAAATAACAGAAACTTCAAAATATATTTTTCTGTACATTAAAATCTTTATTAATTGATTTATACTTAAATTAATAAACTCACATTACAATTTGCTAATGTAATATAAGTCACACTATTAAAATCTAATAGCTATATGGGTCATGCAATAAAAAAGTTGAGAATCTCTTAATTGCGTTAGACATTTATTTTTTTGAACAAATTACGTGCTGAAAAATTTGAGTTTCTATTAATACTATTGATTTTTATTAATAATATAAGAATCACTATTTTTACCTACCCTAAAAAATTATAAATATATGTGTAACCATTTATTTAAAAAACTAATAGTCCCAGAAACTTTACTGTCTAAAATCTTATACATAAGCACAGTGCTTTCCAACCATTTTTGGTTGGCGACATATATTTAAATCTCGAAAAAATTTTGCGCCACACCAATCAAAAAAATAAACGATTAATTAATGGTTAAACCAATTTTTTTCTAATACTAATCTAAAAATAAACTGTTAAAAATTTATCATCATCACTAAAAACATATTTTATTTGCATTTTTACATCTTCTAATTGTATTGTCTGCTAATGTAATTTAAAAAAAATTAAATAAAATTTTAAGTTTGGCAATACATCTGGAAATCATTGGCAACACACAAAAGTGTCACGAGTCGTGACTCACGACACTCCGGATGAAAAGCACTGCATTACTCAATAAAACAAAACCTCATATGGGTATAATCATAGTCAAACTTTGACTGAAATTTTCTAAAATGTTTGAGTAATCACTTTTAATAATTTAAAATTTTGAAAATAGTCCACTTAAACTGTCCCTACTGTATTATGAAATTTCAAAATTGCAGTACAAATCATAAAATTTCATAAACAATAAAACTAAATAAACAGACAAATCTATAAATAAAGAGAGCGCAATTGAAGTTGCATTATCATAATCATAAAACAAACCTCAAAAAATACAACAAAACTATTAAACGTAGACAACTATCAAATTCCAAATAATTTTATTTACAACAAGTAAACCAGCGGTTCTCGAATGCCCGTCCGAGGATAATTTTTTTATAAATATTTATAATAAAAATACAATATATACTATAATTATTACATGAAAATTTTACAGTATATTATCGATAAGAAAGTGTGGGAATACCCGAATGAAACTATACATTACGTAAAAATACCTTGAAGTTTAAGAATAATTGTATGTTGATCGTAAGTTGTAATAAGAGTATTAAGTAAATTAATGCAACCCATTGGCTTGCCTTTTTCGTGTTCATTTCTAAAATAATTAAAAAAAATAAAAGTAAAAAAAACTTGTAATAATACAAAATTCCGTTATTCTTATCGATAACAAACCATCGCTTCCTATAACCTTTGATATAATTGGTCCATTTGAGTAAATAATTTTGGTAATTTGGTTCTTCAGAAAAAATATTCCGACTAACGCTTCGAATTTGAGAATCACTAAACATGTTGATAACTTTTTGTTTTAAATTCTTATATTGAGCAATTTTTTCTTCATAGTTTGTAGAATACTGCTCAGAATTAACATGAGGTATATATAAAGAATTTTGTGAATTTACACAATTAAAGTAATTGTCACTGTAGGACTTTTTAAACCTGTTTTTGCGCTTTGGTTTAAATTTAAGCCCAGCACATTTTGAAAACCAGTTAATGACGGACGTGATTAGCCAAAAATTTCAAAAATTGCAAATATTAAACATATTATGTTACAATTAGCACGATTTATCGATATGTGTAACATTAGTAATTCATTCAATCTCAACCAGTAACTTTATAAAAATGTATCAAAATTTTATGCATAATGTTAGAAATGTTTTTACGAAATATTGGGAAACCAGGGAAATTTATATATTGGAAATTATTTTCATTTTTAGTCATTAGAAATTTTTAGTCAATAAAAATAGTATTACAATTGTCAAAATTACCTCATTTCAATTTGTTGTATATCAAGTTCAAATATTATCAAACATTTCAATAGTTTCCATGATTTTTGTTAGTTTACATATATTTTACAAGTTGTATTATCTTGTTATCATCAAATTTCAATAAACATGTAATAAAGAACATTATATATTGATTTTTTAGTGATAATTTAATTTTTAATTGTATGTCACATTTTTTGTTTTTTTGTTATTCAATTAGGTTTGTTTACAAGAGTTTTAGAAGTATTCGTAAAACGGCTCGATGGTCTAGCAGTATGATTTCCGCTTCGGGTGCGGGAGGTCCCGGGTTCAATTCCCGGTCGGGCCCTTTTTTTTTATTGTTTATTTTCTTTTAATTTAATTTGTTAGAATTGAATAGCAGCCATAAGTTTCATATTACTGGATCAATGGTAATTTTTTTTACTTATAGGCATAGTTATTAAAAAATGGGCAATCTGTGGTTTGGTCATGAAAATGCACTTTTTCAAGGTTTTTATTTATTATAATTCTTATGATTTTAAAAAGTATTTCAGAATTTACGTTTTATAAAATTTTAAAAAAGGGTAATTTGGGGTTTTAATCATGAAGATATGAGTTTCTGATATTAAGATTTACGCAATGTTAATGATTTTAAAACGCTTTTTAGAATGTATGTTTTATTAAACTTTGGGGCTGATTTATTTTTTAAACAAAGGGGAAATTGGGTTTTGACCCTGAAGGACTCAAATTATGAAACTGAAAAATAGATATAAACTCGCTCTGGAAAAACTGTCTTAGAAATTTCATTATTTTAAATTCTACAAGTGTCAATTTTTTCAATGAACGGTAACACAAACACAGACATTCAATTTAACATAAGTAAAGGATATAAGAAAATGTTAAGTCGAAGAAACAACATTTTTTGTAGAATATGAATTATATTATAAGAAAACTCAATAAATTCTGAGCTACTAATTTCGTTTCAATAGTCCTTAACAGGGGCGGATTCAAGAGGCTAGTTAATGGGGTGCGAGCGAAGCGAGCAATATATTTAATTTCGCCGAAGGAGAAAAAAAATTTCACGCTTTTTATTATACTTGAGTTTCATACGATTGTTTACTCTAATTTTATTGATATTAGAATCTAATTGTTCTACAACACTGGATTTTTTATTATTTCTAGAAAATTGTTTCCCAACTCAATGCAATCTATATGATAATTTGATTCATCATGTTTTTTTATTTTTGCTATTGCACTGCCACTTTTTACAATGATTGGTTCAGTACAAAAAAAGTTTGACATGATTAAGATGTTTTGAAAATAAAATGCAAATTTGCATAGCATAATAGCACAGCTATGAATATTAATCAAGCCAGTCTATTTTGAAAGACCTATTATTCAATTTCTTGAAACTATAATTTTTTTCAGGGACCCAAAATTTAGTCAAAAAAATATGTTTTGTTTCACTTGTTAATTCATTCAAACGTTTATTTTTTATAAGACTTCCAATGTCTAATGGTCTTTAAATATTTGAACTTATTTCAATGTTATTTCTTTTCTATATTCACATTTTCAGTGTCTTACCACTACTATTACTGTCAGTTTTATGTTTTGTTATAAAAAATTTTATGTTTTTTGTTTAGACTCTGTTTGTAACTCTACTATTTATCTATTTAAGTGATATCAAAATTTAATCAAAGTAAACTACACTTGAGATTATAGTACAGTTACATGAGTTATTACGTGGTGAAATTACTAATATATTTCTGAATCAAATCAAATTTCTATTAATTTTACAAATAAAACAAAAAGAGAATTCTCACTTCATCTCCAAATATTTAATTTTTATTTTGATTTATACCACCTCAAAATTTTCTTTTGATACATTATACTAACTTGTCACACTCATTTGTATTGAATTGTAGGTATATTTGTATATTAAAAAATTACATAAATAACCTATATGATTGAGAACAAAACTTGAGAAATCAAGTAAATTTATGTCGTAGACTATACAAACACCAATATTAATTATGTTTAATATTTTTCTTATTGTCTTTTCTGAACTAAACTGCACCAACACACCAATGTATAAAATTATGGTTTATTGTATAACTAGACAATTACTTAAACTGAGTAATTAAAAATAAATGTATTCGCTTTAACAATTGTAATATTAATTGTATTATACTTTAAATGACGGCAAAGCTATATATTGCTATTTTTTATAACTACAAACATTGAAATTTATAATTGTAAAACATTATATATGAAGAAATTTTCAGAAAAATTTAAAAACAGAGTAGAAGTTGATTGGGTAAATTTAATGATAAATGAATTAATCATGTTTATGGATTTATTTAAATTCAATTTTTTCATTCATTTCATTTGTCGTATTTTTAGTTTACCTACACAGAAAGCTCAAACAATTTTAAAAGATTATCCAATACGTTCAAAAAAATACCATATTTAAATAATAATAATATTCAAATTAATGTTCCGATTCAATTTAACGAAAAATTGGATGTAATCTTTATCAAATTATATAGTATATTTATAATATAGCCTGTATACAGGGTAAATATATATATAATATATATATATATATATAAATAACTATATACTTGATAATATATGTAAAAATTTATATAGAAAAATTCAAAACACACCAACTTATTTTCTATTCATGATAATAAACACCATCTAGAAACTTATTATGGTCGATTTGAAGTAATTTTTTTGATAGTTTAATCTTTTCAGTGTATCAATTTTTGCATCATATACTGAACTAGGTTGACTGTTATGTACTACGTACAAACAGCACCTAGACCTGCCGATGGCACATTTTTATTGTACCAAAAAAAGTCAATTAGAAAATTTAACCTAAAAATGCTACTATTCACTATTATCAATTTTTTAAAAAAGCGGTTTCCAAACTTGTTTCAAGTAAAACCGTCATATCACATTACTTTTTATTTAAAGTGAATTATTCCATCTTAATTTTTTTTGTTAACATTTGCGTAAAAAATTTTAGAAACTGTGAAGTCGTCACTTATTAAGATTGAAATTTTTTGTGTGTGTTAACAAAATACAACTTTACCACCTGTAATTTTTTTAAATTCTATGGCTGTTTTCTTAAAAGAAAGGGTAATTTGCGGTTATGGCCCTAAGGATATATTTTTTAAATTTAAATTTATGATAATATTTATGATTTTAAAATCCGTATCAGACAATATATTTTTATAAATTCTCGAACTCGTTTAATTTTCAAAAAATCACTATTGGGCTTTTTGACTCGTAAGATGTGAGTTTGGGAGGTTGAAATTTATTTTGCTAACACCCCAGAAATTGTATTGTTAAATTGTAAAATTGTATTTTAAATAAATTATATTAAAACGTTTACACCGGGTCGGGAAACCCAGTTGACACATAGGGCCATATTTCAATACGCTGATGTAGATATTGATACGGCCATGGGATTCAAAACAAATATATATTTGCAAATAACAAGTAAAAATTTTTTAAAAATCTGACAAAAATTAAAATTTTTTTATATTTACAATATTTATTTGTAATAAATAATTAAACATGTATTAAACTTGTTTATTTTAATATAAACTTTATAATAAAGATTTAACATTTAAAACTGAAATTAAATGTATACTTTAAATATAAATTGTTACTATAATATTCAAAGTATGATACATTAATTTTGAGAATGAAAATTACTAAATTGATATTGAAATCTACCAAATTGAAAATTTAATTTTAAGAAATAATTTTAAAAATAGTCTTCTTTTGATATAGACTATATTATAATTAATATCTATAATTATAGATAGACATGTTCTTAAGATAACGTCGCACTTTGCCCATCCCTGGTTTACACTTTAAGTATTTTAGTTTATAAATCAATCACTTTCCCAATACTTACACTCTAATTGTGTGGTTTTGAGAAATGCCGATTCGGATTGTAAGTTGTATTTGTATTTGATAAAATAAAATTTTTTTCATGGTCCCAAATATTTTTCAAATACCAGGGTGGTTAATTTATATTGTCACTATTATTCAGGGGATATGGAAAGACAACAGCGGCCACGGGTCAGGTGTAAATTGTAGACCCTTGTATGAAGATTAAAAAAATATGGTTCATTTATCCATTATTTAACCGGTGATCGCCAAACTTTTTTTTAATGTTATTCTGTTGGAGTTAATAAATAATCTCTTACCAATGGTGGGCCACCATACACAAAAAAAATTTCTAAAGTCATCCATTAGTTTAAAATAATAAGTTGTACTGATTACTACAAAGTGGATTCCGCGGTCCTCCTAAATGTACGCTATTATTATTATAATGTAAATTTAGAACTGCAAAAAACGAAGTCAATTGAAAAAACGTTTGTTGGATACAGATGAATCTCGAACTTGGTCAATGCGTTTATTTTGGAAATCAAAACAACCAAACAGCACATATTATAATGAATTTAGTATGAAAAATAGATCAAATGCTTCAATAGATTGTAACAAACGATACAAGAATAAATTGCCTGATATCCATCAAAGTATAAATGGATTTGATAAAATTGGTATGCAGTATGACAGATATGAATATTTTCAAAAAATACCAACAGAATTGTTGGCAGTATCTCAACAAAAATCAAAAACAAACTGTTGGAACTACTCAAATAATTTTAATGGTTTGAAATTAAACAAAGTGTACACATAAAATTCATTTACTAGATTTCGTTTCATCTTTAATGTCATCCGTCAACTTTTTTATATCCATACCTTTTTCTTCTAATGCAACCTAAAGGTTTATAGTTTAATGATAATAATATACTATACACGGAAAGTGTTCCCCAAGATAATTAAAATATTTATCCATAATGAGATTTTAAGTGTGTCAATTAGAACAAGGGTGTGCTATGGACTGGTCGCCATTTCTCGTTCTTACTAAAATTTTGAAATCTAAAACCGTAAGAAGTACATTTCAAAGTTTATGTTGGGATTGAGTTGACGAGATTTTAAAAAATCATAATCGGACTCCGACTCGGAACGTGATGCTGAGATTTTGAAAGTTCGTGTTGTAGTTAAGTTAAACGTTGGATGATTCATGAAATTGTAAATTCTTAATTGCTCGTGTAGTCAAAATTTTTAATAGACTGCATCGATATTTAAAAATATTTTTCTAATCCTTAAAGTTACGAATCGTAACTCATGATAAGGCTTATCATTAACCCACGATACGTACATGTGACAATTTTCGATATATTACCATTTCACATAAAAAATAACGATTTAATGTCATTAAAAATAGAAAAAATTAAATTAAATTATAAACTTAGACTTGAGGCTATTTGAATCAAAATCAAAAATATTTATATAATTCTGCACCAAATTAAACGGCGCTCATTAGTCATACATGACATTATAAAAAAATCCAAAATAATAGCTCAACCAAATTTAACTAGAAAAATACGTTTTAGTGTCAATTTTGGTTGATTGGAAATAAATTTTAAGTCACAAATTTTTATTTGTATCATAGATAAGTCATTTTCGCTAAAATTCATAATCAAATAAACTAAATGTTTCTAAGAAGTTTATTTTGGACAGACTACCTAATTATTAACTAATAGAGTGTTTCAAAATTTTAAAAATTGAAGTTGAAATTTTCAACAAATAAAATAATTTCTTTTTGCAACAAAACTTAACTTTAATTTAACAAATTCTATTAGATACAATAAAAATAAACTTACACATAAACATTCGAAGTAACGATCGTGCAATTTTTTACACGGTGTAGTTTTTGAACCTTTTAAAAAATTTTCAGTAAACCATTTATTGAAGCATTTATCATATTCATCTTTTAGTTTCTGACAATTTCCGCTTATACTATTCATTTAATCAAAGTATATTTTATGAAAATAAACTTAATTAATTTCAAGTCAAGTTTATTAAAATTTGCTAAATACAACGAAAAAGTATTAAAACGATTAAGCCATGTAAAATTAGAAAAAACCTTATGTAATGAAAATGTGGATAAAGTGGTATTTTATTTTTTAAATCATCATTTAATTACGAATCTAGGATCCATTCGATTTTGATACAAATTATTGTATCATTTCAAAGTTAAATTTGACATTAAAAAATGTACAATATAGACATGAAATTGTTGAAATTTTACCAAAATTGTGTAAAATGTCTGCATTACTACCACAAGAATCTTATTTGACGACATTGAACCATGCAATAGATGTAGTTCATAAAATTAAGTCTATTAAAATTGATTCAAAGCCATTGTTAACTATGGTTCAACAGTTTGTTTTTTTCAAATATTTAATTTATTTTTTTTAGTCAAATGTATTTGAGGCAAGACGATGAAAAAATTGATGAAACTGTGAGTGTACCAATTAAAATAAAAGATCGTATGGAAGATGGATATTATGTTTATAATGGTCAATATTAAATATTTTGTTGTATTGTACATTCGATGGTAGATTTTTAATGGGTGACTCAGTGCCACCGGTTTTAACTTTTACTCAAAGATTGTGTAAATTTCTTCACGCACATTAAAAAGGCATGAACGTATATAATCAAAATGTGTATTTATTTGTTACATTGGTAGATACATAACTAATAAGATGTTCTACTTGAATTAGACCTTGATCTGCTATTTGATCTGGAAGATTTATCACTATAAGATCGATTGCGTCTAGCGCTTTTACTGGAGACAGATCTAGAACGAAACTTTCTGCGTTTTCTTACACTTCTGCTACGACTTCTACTCCTACTGTCAGATCTACTATTACTGTATCGAGCATTTCGTCGAGAATTTTTATCTCGTGAGTATAAGCGTACTCTAGCTGATTCACCCTAAAAAAACAATAAAAATAAAAATAAAAGAAATTCACAAATTAAAATTACCAGATGACTTCTGAATTTTGAATTGTCTAATTTCCGCAAGGCATATGACATGTCACTTTTGTAAGCGAATTCTACGATCCCTTCACCATTTTTGTAAGATTCGGTAAAACAAACATGACCTGCTTCTCGCATATGATCTTTAATATCTTGCCAACTTCCACTTTCCGGTAGACCTTAAAAATAATAAAATCAGTTAAAACGGTAATATACCTTCAATGTAAATTCTATATGGAGACCTTTCCGGTTTTTGATATCTAAAACGTGATGGTGCAGCGTTCCGATTATTGTTGTTGTAATTATTATGGTAGTTGTTACTATGACTATGATTATAGCTTCTATCATTGTATCTGTCGTCTCTAGAACGTCCTTTACTATCGTGACTATATTCTACTCTAATTTTGAAACCATCAAAACGGTATCCATCTCTCTGATTCAAGGCTTCTGATGTGTCTCTAAACATAAAATCACATTTCGATGAAAATAATGGAAAATTTGTAATTGAATCCAATAAATTAAATCCGAATCCCTCCCATACAAATAATCCTAATCCTAATCCAAATCCACACCTCAAGAAAAGCTTCAGATCCTAAAGTGTCCTAAATCCTCCTCGTCCAGCATAGACATACTGACAAAAAATGACAATAATTTTAATGAATAAACTTACTTTTCATCTCGAAATTCGACAAATCCAAAACACTGAAAAAAAATTAAAAAATAATTAAAAGTTTAAATACTTGTCCATCCTTAACTTTTACTTCTGTGTATTCAATTTTACCAAATTTTGAAAATATATCATCTATATCGCGTTTATTTGTATCTGGAGGTAAGTTTCCGATGAATAATTTAGTTTTCATTTCAAAATATATAAATTATACTAAAATGATATTGCCAGTATTTATTTAATTCTAGGCAACATTGTTGAATTTCATTTATTTATAATTTATTTATAGCAGCGAATATTTTACTTTGACAACTTTATATTTAATTTGATTTAGTTACTTTGGTTTTTATATAGCGCAAAATTAAAAAAATGTCACAGGCACAATCTCTTCAAACTGCAATTTCTATTAAAGGTTCCACGCAAATTGTTTCAGATTTTTTTTGTATTAGCTTTAATGGTTGATTTTCATTTTTTTATTAGATTATGGTATTAACAGTATTCTTTATCAACGAGAGATTTATCCTCCGGAATCTTTCAAAATTGTCAACAAGTATGATCTCAAATTGTTGGTTACTGCTGATGATAAACTCAATAAATATTTTGAAGATATTTTAGGGCAAATTAATAGTAGTTTATTTAAATATATTTTATTGAAATTTTAGATTGGCTGAATGAATTTATCATTAAAAAATTTGTTGTTGCAATTAAAAACCTTAATAATAGCCAAGTTGTAGAAAGGTGGCAATTTGACATTAAATGTGAAAATAAAATGACTGAAACGTATATTTAAAGTATATGTGTTGTTAAAAATTTTTATTAATTAATTATTAATTGTTTTAGTGAGAATATTACAGTAGACATGAATTTAATGCAACAAGATATTAGAGCAATCATACGACAAATAACGGCTTCAGTCAGCTTTCTACCAAATTTCAATTTTCCATGTAATATATATTTGGCTGCTTCCAGCGACAAATTGATTTATTCAGAACATTTGTTGTTACTTACGTTCTATTCTCTCTGTCTATTTACAGATAAGAGTTTTTTAAATATCACTGGGTAGAACTGAAAAGTCAGACAGTTATAACTTTTAATGATTTAAATTATAAATTAAGAGTGGATTATGATTATTTTTAATTTATTTAAAATTTAACATTGGAATCATTAGATATCAAGGGTGGTGAACTGTTTTGAACTGGATGGTATAATTATCTCACGCCATAAGGACACTAACTAAATTTTACTAAACAGCTAAAAATTATAAACGAAAATTTCAATTTTAGAATCTAAAATTGTTAACACCTAACACAACTTTTTAGCACTTTTGCTGAATTTTTTAAATATATTTGTACAGGATGTTCATTTTAAATCACATTTTTATATATTCTTATTAATTATTATTAAAGTTTATCAATTATTTTCATGTGCGCGCTGTTAAATGAATACCCTGTATATAGTAATATAATACATGTAAAAATAAGTAATTACTAGGGCAAGTTTTTTTTTGACATTTATTTTTACAAATTACATTTTACTAAATTTTATTTACATTTACAATTTACATTAAACTAAATTACAAAATAGTAAAGTATAACTTCTGTCTTTTCTCTATTATAAGAAGTCTTCTTATATTTGAGAGTAGAAGCAAAAATGCTTATCAAAAACAAGTAAACTTTTAAGCAGACCTTAAAAAATATAAAAAATACACTAAAAGTTTGCTTTTATATTTTAAGAACTCATTAGATTTGTATTAAATTACATCTTGAAGTATTCTCAAAATTTATTTGTTTGAGATAAAACTTATAAATTAAAAGGTGAAGTCTGTGAAGGACTTAAAGAATATTTGGTCCCGCTTGATATCATTAATTATGAGTACATTGAAAATATTAAAAACACGTCCGAATCACCTTATTTTAATGAATTTTTTGTTGCTTCTAAAAAATTTGAAATTCAGATTACTTTCAACCAATTGCATAAAAACATATTGTATGTGGTGAAAGAAAAACTTCTAAATTAGACATTCTATTGTTTGAAGGAAGATATTTTTTAAGAATAAATTGATATGTTGTCTATTTTTTATAAATAACGAATACAAGCAGAAACTGCTTATATTCAAATTTTATTTAGTTAAAAATTTCACTGAAAATTTGTATTTCAGGGCTCTGCTTATAATCGAGCTTATAATATAAAGACAGTAGTGTGTATATTCAAAGGATAAACAATAACAAAAGTTTATTTAAGTTGATTCTATTATATAATACAAAATTTAATACTTTTTTATATTTATTGGAGAAAATGGTCTATCTGGGCGTAACAGCTTTTTTAATTTTGAGAAGCTACGTTCCACTACAGCCGATGTACATTGGCATCTTTGTAATAAATGGTAGGTGTATGGATTTATATTAGATCGTTTAAAATTTAATATATTCAAAATTTAATTCTTATTTAGAGTTTTTTCAATATATTGCTTAATGTTAGTGGTATCTTCTCCAAAATTTAGCTTTTTTATTGCATGTACACCTTCTTTTATTGATAATTTTGGACATTCTAACTTTGTTGTTAGTTTAATTAGGTTTTCACAAGGATAGAGATAAATAAATAATACAAATTGTAATAGCATATTTTAATA
>LWCA01000385.1:0-29359 GCA_001642005.1 Intoshia linei | reverse complement strand
AATATTTTATAATATAACTTTATTTTTAATGTAATCAAATAAACTTTTTAATTTGGTTAAAAAAACGACATTACTTATGAAACGACCTAATAAGATCAAATGTCGGAAAACCTACATTTCCGATAAATTTTATCTGTTCATTAAATTTTGTTTTGTCATTCCACTGCATTGAAATTTATAAACATTTAAGAAATCATAGTTTGTATCAGCAAAATCTAGACTAGTAATATTTCGAAACACTTTTTTTAATCGTCACTATGAGTAGAGAAAATGAAAAACCATTTTTCTAAGTATGAAACGTTTGCGACAGCATTTTAGGTTATAAATTTACTTTAACTAACCTTCAAAGTGGTACACATGCAATATAGTTCTGCAATACGGCCCAAATCACGATTTGAACTAAAATTATAAAGCTTTAGTAATTATAATTGCTTCAATATGATCGGAAGTACACACTTTAAAAGTTGAACAATATCAATTAACAATCAGTAGAGCCTTTAACTAAGTTTAACTTGAACATGAATACGAACATAAACTTTGTATCGTTTTGAAAAGTCTGATATGAACCCTGAGGCCCATGAAAAATTGTTAGATTATTGAGTGATCGTTGGTACCACGAAAAATTATACTGATTTTACTTGACTTAACCCAGAGCTTTCCAACTGATTTTGGTCGGTGACACACATTTCAATCTGAAAACTTTTTGCGACACACCAATCTAAAAATATACTATTTTTTCGTTGAAACGAAATTTTTTCTAATAATAATCTTAAAATAAATATAAAATTATTGCTCTACTATAGATTAAAAATAATTATATATGTAATGTTATTAAAAAAAATGTATAAATTGAAAGAAGTGTGAACAAATACAAAAATAATGAGATCATTTCAAATACCTGTATATTATACTTGTATAATATAAATGTTTATATCTAATAAATTACAAAATTAATGAGATATTTGTGATTGTTTGGATGAACATATTCTTTTAATATCTTTATATATAACATAAAATCACATTTGTATAAACGAGATTTAAATTATTTTTTCATTATTTTAAAGTGTGCGTGAACTATATTAAAAGGTATATTTGATGCTTTATTTATTGATTTTGACTATAAAATAATCATTTTGGTGATGAATTTAATCAAATTTAGTGAAAAATAACGCTATTTTAGTTATGTGAAAATTTTATTTTCATTTGAAAATCATATTTATGCTATTTAGAACCAAAAATTTTAAAAAATAAATTAAATAAATTTTAAAAAGTTTGGCGACACACCGGTTGGAAAGCACTGACTTAACCAATGACTTGACTTAGACAATCATATTATTTTGTAGTAAAATTTGAGCAATTATTATCTACTTCTTTACATTGTTAAATTTATTAATATTATTATTTTATAATTATAATTACATCAAATGGTATTTACAAATTTAGACATGGAAAGACGAACTATTAAAATGGCATCCAGAAGATTTTGGTGGTGTAACCACAGTACGAATACCAGTAAAATACATTTGGACGCCTGATATTGTTCTCTACAACTAGTACTATAACTTTATATATTTTATACAAATGAATTGTATATGTTATATATATTATTATTTTTAAATAGTGCAGATACTCGTTTAAAAGAACACAGAGAAGCTCTATCAGTGGTAGAAAATGATGGGACAGTACTATGGATACCAAGAGCTATATATAAAAGTACATGCCCAATCGACATTACTCAATTTCCGTTCGACATTCAACAGTGTCATCTAAAATTTGGGTAATAATAACGAAATATATTTGTAATATTGTGAGATTGTGTTTTTAACTTGACTTGACAAATTACGTGATTTTAGCATAAATTTAAATGACGAAATATTTTAATTAATAAAAGTCTATCAGAATCACCATTGAAGATATGATTTCGTTGAATTTTTAATAAATTGAACTAATGGTTAACAAAACGAAAAATATAGAAAATGAATTGCAACCTATTGTAGTATAAGTTTGATACCACTTTACATAAAGCTAATATAATCATAATGTAGTAACCACACTTTAGTGACTAAATCATCTTAGCAGAGGCGTGGAGAAATCTAGGGTCACATGGTCTGGATTTATTAATTAGAATTTTTGAAAATTTCGTATTTTTGGGAAATTTTATGATGCCCAATGCGATCTCCAACTGTTATTTTGACTTTTAAGGCAATAAAAGATAGATTAACACTATGCGTGTTATATACCTACATAATATATTTATATCATATGCATTAGTTGGAAAATATAGAAATGCGAACAAATTTCAAATGGTATCATACTTGGTGTTAAACAATGTATAAAACATCTTATTTTGCAAAAAAAAATTGATGGGTAACCTACAATTTTCATCTGACCCGGGCTTACTCCTGATTCTCCACGGCCCTGCATGGTACTACAAAATATCAAAATATCAAAATCTGATATGTTTAATAATTTTATGGAACAGAAATAATATTTGTAAATAATATCCAATTTATGATGATCTAGCCAGATTCTAGCATCTATTTTTATAGATTTCCGCACACTTTCATGTAAATAGTTTATTTATATAAAATTAACTTTTTATTTTTTAATTGATACGTAGATCCTGGACATATGATGGAAACAAATTAGACATTAATTTCTTTGATAAACAAGAAGTTGATGTAAATGACTATGTAAAAAGCAACGAATGGCACCTTTTGGAACATCCAGCTATAAAAAATAACAAAACATATCCATGCTGTCCTGAAGCATACCCAGATTTGACTTTTTTTATCAAAATTAAAAGAATTGCCGCATTCTACAACTACGTTCTTATATTGCCTTGTGTATTATTATCCAGTCTTACATTGGTAATTTTTTGGCTTCCACCAGAATCACCAGCTAAAATGATGCTAGGAATGAACATTTTTGTCGCATTCTTTTTACTCTTGCGCATTCTAGCAGACAGTACACCTCCAGCCTCAAAATCAATTCCACTTATAGGTATATTTTATATTAAAAGTATAATACTAATTAGTTCAATTTTTACCAAATTGATTAAATTTAGTTTTTATAGCCTAGAGGTTATAATTTAAATAATATCTAAAATATTTATTTATATCTGTACAGTATACAATATGAATTGATGCATTTTTTACATTTTTATCAATTTTATGTATTACTAGGTTGACTTTTATGTTTATTGTATTGTTATTATTTATTTTACTTTTATGTACTACGTACAAACAGAACCTGGCTCTGCCGAGGGCACATTTTTAAAAATCCAACTATTCACTATTATCAATCGTTTAAAGGAGTGGTTCTTAAAATTGTTTCAGGTGGAATCATCATATCATATTAATTTTTACTTTAAAATGACTTTTATTCCATCTTAATTTTTTGTTTGTTAACATTTGCGTAAAGAATTATAAAAACAATTGTTATCCAATTTTTTTAATTTACTAGACGGAATGTATGTATATTATACACTGTATAATAACAGAAATAATGTAAAAACAGTTTTTAAAAATTTTGTCAAAATAGCATAAATTCCAGAAAAAATAAAATTATAAAAATCTATTTTGTCATTTTCAATGTGATAACATATATTCAGTACCAATTTAATAAATACTTAAAAATATCAATTATGTATCAATAATTAACGGAATCTTCACTTTATAAACATATTTCAGTCGAATTTTACCAATATTGCAAAGTATTGTAATAAATATAAAAATGATAATAAAAAAAGTTGTATTACTTTTAGTAATCGTTGTTGTAGTTTTAATTTAAATTTTAAACAAAATGTTTTGAAAATGAGAATTTAAGATTAAAAAATTGCGAAGGAATGAATTATATAGATTTTCACTTTTATTTCAATTGGAAATGTGTAGACGTTCAATGCACATTTTTTTTGAAATTGTAGAATCAATATTTACATTTTAAATTTTTATTTTAATCGAAATATTGGAAAAATATTGGTTGATAATTATTATAATAATTTGAAATATTAAAAATTATTTTTCATCATGAATGCGTAGATTTCTGGGGTTGAAATTTTGTATTTATATTAACTGGAATAAGCATTCTCAATAAATTGTTAATAAATGTAATGCAATGCAAAGAATTAAACATACCCAGTTCGAGGCCCCAAGAAAATCAAAAATAGCCCCTAAATTTTTTTCACAAATTATACATACAGTAGTTTGTGTAGTTATATATAGCCCTAACGATATCGATGAGTGGCAATCGACTAATACATTGACTAGAAAAATGTTTCTGATCGGAGCCTATTTCAAAATAATCACCTTGCGGAATCCCATAAAAAATGTTTAACTAAATATTTTTAGTGTGAACGTAGAAAACATAAAAATTAAAATTTGGAATAATTCTATTTCTAATTTGAAAATTATAGGCAAAACCTAGTTTGAGAAATAATATTTTAATTTATTTATTAGATACCGTTAAACAAGTTATATCGCATTTATTGAAATGTGTACAAATTTTAACAATATTAAAATATATATCATTTTAATAACAAGTATTATTAAAATAAAAAATTCTGATTTTTTAATTTTGGCGATCGACTAGAAAATCATTTGCGAGCAAAAGGTTAGGCATCCCTGACTTATCTTATTCAAGAATATAATTTTTTTCATTCTATATTTGGAAAAATGAGGTCCCATTTTACAAAAATTTCGACGAGACTCTTGGGGGTCTCAGAGATCTCGGTACGGTATATTCGCCACTGGGAAGAGGGTCGGAAATTTTATAGTTGATCATAAGGGTTAATGAAAAAAGTGGAGAAGTATTGAATTATAATATTATGTTAAGAATATAATTTTTTATATTCTCAATTTGGAAAAATCAAACCTTCTCTATACGAAATTCGCTAAACTGTAAATTCCTATACTCAATTCCTAAACCCTCCGAAGGGGGCATTGATACAACATATTCAACTTTGATCATTGGTTCCGATATCCCAGGTTAAGAATCCATGCATTATAACATGAATTATGACCACCCAACAAAATAAACATATCGTTAAATGTTTTTAATTTTGAATATACATACATGAATGTACATATTTTATATTAAAGCCACATTAAATATATATTAAATTTTAGGTGCTTTTTTCTGCCTAAATATGATCCTTATAACATTATCCACCTTTCTAACTGTAATTATAATCAATCTATACTTTCGAGGAGACAAAAATAACAAAGTTCCACCAATGGTCCACCTGGTAATATTAAAATAATTATTACTTGTATAAATTAAAAGTTGCTAAAAATTTCTATATGTGACTGTGTATGTCACAAATTAGTTCGAAAACTGAGAGTCGTATAATTTAAAAAAAAAATTTCAGGGCAGTTTTACACGACTCACAATTGATCATCAATTTTAATCTTACAAATTTGTATATTCATAACCCAAAATCCCAAAAACTGAAATTACCCCTTTTTTAAATAATAAAAACTAAAAAGTCATGAAATCTAAAAAATCGACATTCTAATATAAATCTGTAATTATCGTTTTAAAATTCAATTGAATTTGTAATATTTGACTTATAGGTTAGTTAAATTGTTAAATTAGGGTACGATTGAATAATTTTATTATGTAAATTTTGATAAATTTTATTTACTCATTTAAGATTAGAATTAGGATAACGATATTGTAAAAATAATATTTTGTTTCTACTTAATTTAAGTCTTTAATAGAAATTACCAATTATTATAACAAGTAACAAGTAGTATTTATTACTTTATTAGACACTTATCTAATCAACAGTGTCGATAACTTAATAATTCAAATACATTAATACAAAATGTATAATAAGTTTTACATTTTAAATGAAATTTAGTAGTGTAGACAATTTATGTACATATTATTGTACAATTATTTATTATCATTATTATTTTATAGGTAGAATTAGTTATTTCTTTTTGATATCACTGAAATAATCAATACAATTTTTTAAATTAAGAAATTAAAACTTTTATGTTCAATACTGAACGGTTAAGTCTGAACCATTCCATGGTTAATCGGTAAATCATTATGTTTTTAGTTCAATGCGACACAGCTGCAACTCTGGTCAAAATATATTAAAAAATTTATTTATTAAAGTTTTAAATTATTTTAAATACATACAGTATATGTATATGTGATGTATGTATATTACAATTTAAAGATAAAAATATGAATAAAAAATATAATTTAGATAGTAGTTAGGATCATGGGAACATTATTTTGCATGTATAATGCAAAACGTCACTCTCGAAAAAACTTGTCATTAAAAATGTTGAAAACGAAACAATTAATAACCAGTATCATTGAAAAAGGCAATGAAAATGAGAAAAGCTCACCAACCTTAAAGTACAACAAATGGGTACTTCAGCCAATGCGATATTATAATAAAGGTCACGCTTCAAAAGGTTATAATAACGAAGAATTTGATACAACAAATTTTAAAGACAAAAGTTTTACAAATTCTTTCATCGGACAATGTATAGAAACTGATGTCAGGGAAATGAGACATGCTCTAAGACATTTTATTTCAAGAATTCATAAAAAAGATGAACAAAAAAAGATTATGCTAGAGTGGCGACTTGTTGCACTTATTTTGGACAGATTTTTTTTTTATATTTATCTTATAATAATAATAATTTCTCTGGGTACTATTTTTCCAAGACCTAAATAAACATTTCAATTATTAATTTTTTTAAACTTAATTTCTATTTCTATGCATTAAAATCATGTTTGAATCAAATTTTATGCCTTATTTTATTTTTTAAATAAAGAGAAATTGGATTTTTTAATTTATAACTGAAATTTTTCAATAACACGGTAAGACATGAACATTATATAAGTAAAGTATTCATGATACATTAAAAATTATGTCCTTTTCTAAAATCCAGTTTTACCAACTCTATAAGGAAAAAATCAGTTTTACCAATCCTTTAGGGAAAAATCAACTTTTACTAACTGACATGTGATTCTAAACACGCTCCGTTTTCACTATGTGCATTGAATTAGATTGAACCATTCAAAGCCATTTAGTCTACAAAATATCAGTCGGTATGCTTAACAAGTCTTAATTACTTTATTAATTTATTTCTTTAACTAATGATTACACTAACTAATATGATACAATATGTAGAAAAGGTTGGAAAACACCTAAACATCATAACGCTTTAAACTAAAACTTCTAGTATAAAATTTCATGATAAATAATTTTTTAAATGTTTTCTATATAAATTTCTAGTGATTCTAAACATAAAAAATAAGCAAAATGAATAAAATAAACAAAACCTTTTATTAAAAAAATTAAAATAAAACGATAAAGTGTGAAACCGCTAATATTGTAAAAATTTTTGAGAAATTTACTATTTTTATATTCTCTTCTAAATTTTTCTTTTAATACTACATATTGTACTATCCTTACTTATATAATATGCTACGCAATTTTTGTTTGTGTACTTATATAATCATAGCATATTATAATATACTATGCAATATTTGTTTGTGTTATCGTTTATTGAAATAACTACCAGTCTTAGAATTTTATAAAGTCCACATTTCAATTACAGTTTTTTCCTGGACATATAATAAGATAAATTTCAACCTCCTAAACTCACATCTTACTGGTCAAAAACCCGTATTGTCCTTCTTTTTGAAAATCGAACGAGTTGGAGAATTTAAAAAAATTATATATTCAGGACCAAAACCACAAATTACCTTTTTTTATGAAAACAGCGCTAGAATTTAAATAAATTTACAACATTACCCTTCTTTTTTTATGAAAACAGCCCTAGAATTTCAAAAAATTTACAGGTAGGTACAGTTGTATCCTGTTAACACACACAAAAAATTTCAATCCGAATAAGTGACGACTTTACGGTTAAAAAAGCATTTTAGTATTAATATTTTTTTCATAAATATTTTGTAAAACAAAAAATGTGAAATAATTAACGGTGCGAAAATTAAAAAAAGAGATTATTGTGATAGACCTTATTCCAGTTGATATAAATACAAATTTTCAACCCGAGAAATCTACGCATTCCCGATGAAAAATAATTATAATTCTAGTAAACTTTGAATTTAATATACATCTAAATAAAATGACAGTATAGTACATTTAATTAAAGTATATTTCTATGACTAATTTAAACATAACAAGAGTCTTTTGCAGCTAACAGTAAATCCAAGTACACTGTAGGCATATGTCGTACAAAATTGACCATGTAACCTAATTTATAAATTATACTTATATAAAGTTAAATTAACGAATTAATATTTTTTCTAACCATTTTTCAAACTTTAAATCTATAGAAATTACCCTGAAACCGCACGTTCATCACCAGTACATTTTAATAATAATGAAATTCATTATAGTTCATTCCATTTATAATAAATAACATATACATACCAGTATTTCCATCTTCTGATGCCACTAATGTGATTAAAAATTTATCCAGAGGTAAATGTACCACCTAAATAAAATTACTTTATAATATGAATTTTATAATTGCTTCTCAAAATAGGAATTTGCAAAGTTATTTATATTAAATTTTGTTTTTTTCACATCTTACTACGGACGTCTATTTTCTAGAGCAGTGATTCTCGATTCAAATAATGTACAGACTCCCATTTAAAAATATTTATTTTTTTTGGATCTTAAAGTAACATGAAATATAAAACATTTATGACTAATTAAAGGTTTTTTCTGATAAGATTTGGTAAAAGCGTTTTTTCAAAAGAATATTGGAATTTTTATTTTGGCGTTGGAATAAGACGTTTTTCTAACAAGATTTGGTAAAATCGTTTTTTTCAAAAAAATATTGACAAAATAAGATTTTAAAGGGGATTGTAAATAGCAAATTCTTTTTTGAGTATGATTTTTCTAGAATTTAAATATATTTAAATTTCGGCGTCAGGAAAAACTGACTTGGATTTGTATTTTTATCATTTCTGAGACTGTCACTTTTCACAATAAACGGTTACATACAGACACATTTTTAGTAACTTTTACTTTATTTAAATAAGGATATTTACTTGCATATCGTTTAAATAAATTATGAATGAATTGCAAGCATCTCCAGCCAAACATTTTGATAAGGGTATTAGAGAATCAATGAAATTGGTTATGCTTAAGTATATTGATCTACAAATTTCCACTTTACTGACTAAATAAAATTAAAAAAACTAGATAATTAATCTTGGATAAAAATGTACATTTTACAATAAATAATGCACGAGTAAAAAATATAAAAAAATATAATAAATATATATATATAAATAATTATTTATTATATATTATTTTAGCCATAAAATAAAGATATTGGGAACTGCATTATATAAATATAAATCATCACTGATAATCTAAGATGAAAAATCGTTTGTCATATCTTTTTGTTGTACAATACATTTACCTTTATACATGACAGTTCCAGAATAATCGCTAAATATTATAGACTGCAAACCATGTATACTAAAAAATTAAATAAAGTAAATATTCATTATGTACAATGCACATTCTATAGTTCAAAGTTTAAAATAGTGATTAATGTACAAGCATTATTAATACATTAACATTAATAAATTTTTAAAAAAAGGTTAAAAAATAAATTATTATACTAAAATATTCAATATTTCATTCATAAAAACATTATACATTAATACATATATATGTATTCAGTATTAGATAAGGTTTAATTTTTTTGACTCTTCGTATTTTAGTGTTCAATAATTATTGAAAAAATTTTTTCAAAAATGAATTGTGCAAGTTATTTAATTGTAAAAATTTAAAAAATCAGATAAAAAAACGTGGCAAAGATATTTTAAATTTGAGATTGGTTCATATTATATCATACATCATATCAATATTCGTTTATACATGCAAATTATATTATGTATATTAAACTGAACAAAAAAGTGCACGGTATATAACAATATAATTTCTTACCTAGTAACTTTTTCTGTGAGATATTGATTAAAATTCTAAAATAATTTAATTTATAACGTTTACATGAATTAACATGTAAATACATTAGTAATAGTTTACCATTATATTTTAGTTTCAGAAATCATTGAAAATTTCAATTTTATCATGAACAAGGACTTTATTTATATTTATTAAATACGAGTAATGTAATTAGTAATTACATTTATTTTTAATTATTACTAAAAATTGTAATACACACCCAAGAAATTAACACATTTGAGGTCCACTTAAATTTAAAAAAAGATCAATTTTAGCACGTTCACTAGAAGATAATACGATTTAATTAATGTAATAGTTTATGCCTAGTTATATTATTTGTACAATATTATTATTATTATTATTATTATTAGTCTCTAAAGCAGGGGTGCACAACGTGCGGCCATACGCATGCGGCCATGGGAAATCTGATATAATGCAATATATCATTTTACATGAAATTGAAAAGATAAAATGAGATTTTATCCAAGGTCTATTTAAAATATTTTAATCAAAAAGTTACATTCTTGACTGATCCCCAGTTTCTCAAATGTTAGCGAAGGACACACAAAATCAAGGCAGTCACTGATATGTTTTTTTGTCATTATTAATATTTACATATTATTTTTGTCTTTCACTCTAATGTATCAACAAATCGGTTTTTAATGGAACTTTTTTCTGTTGTCCAATTATTATTAATTATTTACGGAAAAATTAATGATTAATGTTTTTTCAAAAAAACATTAGTAAAAGGAGATTTTTCAAATTTTTTTTAAATCAGGTTTTTTCTTATGGAATTAGTCAGAAGAATTATTGATCTAAAAATTTGGTAAAATGGGATTCTTCATAAAAGTATTGGTAAAAGCGAATTTTTTTCGTTAAGGATTGGTAAAATTTGGTTTTTTCTTTTAGAATCATATAGGGTAGTTTTTATTCTAAAACTTTGGTAAAAATGGATTTTTAAAAAAAATATTGGTAAAAAGGCATTTCTTCTCTAAGGGTTGGTAAAATTTTGGTTTTTTCTCATAATATTATATTAAATTGGATAATTTAATGAAATATGTTGAAAATTGTAGATTCGCCTACAATTATCTAAATTTTCGTATTTACCCCTTGGTGTGACCAGTCACCCCCATGAGAAGCACTGCATTAATCATACTATTGCTATTTATTCAGATTCAGATAAATTAAAAATATGGTGTTAATTTATATGAGTGAATTAAGGATTAATTTTAACTGAAAATTATTAATTAAAACTTTGAAGTTTTTATAAGATAATTTGGTTTTGATCGTGAAACAGCAAGTTTTTGTGATTGTGATTTATCACCATACTGATACTTTTGAAACTTATAATAAAAAGTATGTTTTATAAAATTCTAT
The DNA here is from genome assembly GCA_001642005.1 of Intoshia linei. Lineage (NCBI taxonomy): Eukaryota > Metazoa > Orthonectida > Rhopaluridae > Intoshia > Intoshia linei. Next base: position 18,000 of record LWCA01000385.1, on the reverse strand, counting down.
GACTTTTTTATCTAAAAAAAAGGGATTTGTGGTTTTGACCATGAAGACGTAAGTTTCTGAGGTTTACATTTAGACTATTAATGATTTTAAACACTTTCTAGCATTTATTTTTTAAAAGTCTATGACTTTTTAATTTTTAAAATAAGGATAATCGTGGTTATGATCGTGAAACGCAAGTTTTTAAGGTATTGATTTATAAAGATACTCATTATATTGAAAATTATTCCAGAATTTATGTTTTATAGAATTCTGTGAATTTTTTAATCATTAAAAAAAGATTAAATTGAGTTTTTGATACTGAAGGGCATAATTTGTAATAAAATATCACTATCGAAAATCTATATTAGAAATTGGGGTTTTTGAGAAATTCTAGGATTCTTAATTTTTTAATTAAACGGTAACACACACATACATTTAATTTATTATACATTACATGTAATTGTGAGTAAAGCATTAAAACAGATTTTTCAATAATAAAATAAATTGACTTGAAAATTTTGTAAAATTAAAATTTAATTAGTTATCAAAAATGTGATTTTATTTAAGAGTTTGAAGCCTGAATTTGTAAATTTTTAGTATAAATTAAAATTTAACAATTTCGTTCATAATTAATTAAATTTAATGTTAAATTGTATGAAAATCTAGATTCTAGATATTAAAATAATTAATCTAGTAATTTTATTAACATTTTATAATTTAAGTTAATTACAGACAGCAAAATTTTTTAATTTATGTAAATTTACCAGAAAAATAGCTATACTGCAGTGTACTATCACTTTTAGTTTATTTGGAATAAATTTTAAGCCGAAAATTTTTGTTCGTCATCATAGATAAATAGTGTTGGCTTTTAATTTACCACCAAATAAAGTAAAATTGATAGTACGTATTTTTTATTATAAATAATACGTAAAATTTATTGCCACTTTAATTTATGAGCCAAAATGACAGTAAAGTTAGACTAAAAAGTTTTAATTCAATGAAATGTTTAGCGATAAAATAGTAAAATTCATTTTTGACTCGGAAGGTGAAATTTCTGAATTAAAATTTATGATAATTTTGTTGATTTTAAAAAGTCTATAATATTTTTGTTTTCTAAAATTCTTGATATCTTAGTTCTTTTAAAGGTTTACAGACAGGCATACATACATTTATATCTACAATTTGTATTTTAGAATGTCTAATTTATATATTAATAATCTTTTTTATTTTAAGCGTTTTGATATTTTTAAAGAATAAATCTTAAACTGAACCAGATTATTATTTAAAAATTACAACGTAGCATTAAATAATTAGTTGTTTTTTGGATCGTGCCATCAAAATTTTATTACAGTAATGTTATTAATGTAACGGATCGTCAATCAGTAAGTGTAAATTAACTGCAATTAATTAATATTAGTTAATTGAATATAATCCCAAGAGATTACACATGACAATAACAAATGAAGTGCTCAGAAACAAATAAAAATTAATTACATAAACTAATTTTCACTAATATGGATCTATATATTTTATATTCATTCCATGTCATTTATACATTTAGATATACATATACGCAATATAAATTAAAGTAGATTATGTTTATTATGTTTTGTATGTTATTTGATATATTAATTTAATATATTAATCGTTTTATTAAATTAATCATGTATGAAATTATCCTATAATAAAATTATATTTTTAAACTGTTTTAAACGATTAATTGATTAATTTTATATTTTCTTCATATGCGAATCAAATATAACTTAATAATTTATTAATCAGTGGAACATATGAGACCTGAGTTCGCCCAGTTTCATTAATTCATCCTCATATTTAATAATGCATATGGTTGTATAAATTTAATAGATACTTACCTAACTTTACGATTTTTGTGATCTCAAACATTATATAAAATTGTATTTGATAATTAGTACGCATTATGAATCACCCATACCGTCTGCCTCACATATTGTGATCCAAAACGTGTAAAATAGGATAAATGAAAAAATCTTAGTTTATTTCCATTTTAAATATTTTCATGAACGTAATGTCTTAAATTTACTTATTAAAAGTGATACTTACATTGTAAATCAATGAATGATAACCTTTTTCGACTTGATTGGAGATTTACATACTGTCCCTATATCGATTTTAAATTCACGTACATTAATTTAATTTCGTTTTTAGTACAAGAGTTTCAATGTTTATAATTTAATTTGCATGCACACTCGAACCTACACTATTCGAGAACCTCCTTTTAATATATTTTTAATTGATACATTTTAATAAGGGGAGTTAGCTGAAAAAAAATTTGGAAACACTGTCTTATGTTACATTATATTTGTCGCATCATCCCTACTTAAATATTATTCCATCAAATACAATTTTATGTCTCTCTGTTACCGATTATGTTATTAAATGTTATATAAATTAAATTAATTTAAATTAACAATTAATTAACAAGTAAATCCTAACTTGTATAATATGCTACACGATTTTTGTTTGTGTGTTTGTGTGTGTGTACAGTTTTATTCAAATAACTGCCAGTCTTATATTATAAAATTAATTTAGAATTTTATAAAGTCCACATTTCAATTACAGTTTTTTCCGGAGGTGTTAACAAAATCCATTTCAACCAAAAATTCCAAAAAAATATTTTAGTATTCATATATTTTTTTTTTGAAATATTTTATTAAAACAAAAAATGTGAAATAATTAACTGTCCGAAATTAAAAAAAAGATTATTTTGATATAGCTTATTCCAGTTGATATAAATACAAAATTTCAACCCCAGAAATCTATGCAATCCTGGTGAAAAATAATTTTTAATATATTATCAACTAATATTTTTCAAATATTTCGATTAAAATAAAAATTGAAAATGTAAATATTGATCCTACCATTTTAAAAAAAATGTGCATTGAACGTCTACACATTTCCAATAAAGAAATATGGGTGAAAATCTATATAATTCATTCCTTCGGAATTTTTTTCATTGCTACGCAATTTTTAAATTTCAAATTTTCATTTTCAAAATATTTTAAATAAAATATATACATATATAAGATATTATTATTTAAAAACTCATATTATTATTTTTCGATCCAATAGTTTGCAAATAATTAAATCATTAAATCGTAGAATTAAAAAATAAAATAATTTTTAAATGGTTTTTTCCATTTAATTAACAAAAAAATTTTATTCTCAGAAATTTACATTTTCCATCATATATAGCTTACCGAATTATATCAACTAATAGTTTGCAAATTTTTAAATTATATTTACTTATATAAAGTAATTTTACTAACATAATGTAAATCTGTATGTTGGTTTGTTTGTATGTTATTATTTATTTAAGAAAGTAATTCATGCATAATTTTAAGAATATCAATTTCTAATAATGTGTTTCATTAGATAGGTTTTATCAAAAATTTCATTTTCAGAACTTGAGTCTTTCAATGTCAAAAACTTTAAATATTTAAAAATTTTTAAAAATCAAACGAGCACCAGAATTTAAAAAAATGTAAACTCTGATACACATTTTAAAATTATGAACATTATGATAATTTCAATCTCCAAAACTGATATCTTCTGGGACAAAACCACAAATTAACTTTTATTTAAATGAAAAGTTCTAGAGTTTTATACAGCATAAATTCTGGATGGTTTTTAATATTCATAAGCATTATCATAAATAGAAACTTCAAAAAAGATAATTTCACGGTTAAAAACCCAGAGTACCTACATTATGCTAAAATGTATTTGTTTATTTATTACAAATTAATTTATCCTTTACTATTTTTGATATCAATTTGCTCAAATACACCTTTCAATGCATTCATTTGAAAATTTGGAAAAATAACATGTAATAGTACGTTATTTTTTATTCCCATAAAAAAAACAATATGAAAAAACAAATAATTACAAATTGATGAAACATAATAAAACTTGTTACAATTTAGCCTACATTAATGATTTCAATGATTTATGAATCATTGAATACCATTTATATATAAATAAAAAGCCATTATCTTGTTGATATTAAATTGATGTTAACAAATGTATGGTTTATTGGATATGGAACTTATCAAAATGTGTTATGTTTAACCATTTAACATTTATACATGTTTTTATGCTTTTGATTTTTTATATTTTAAAAATAACATGTTCACACGCCCATTTATTGAATTGCAACTTGTAAATGTCAATCATAGAATAGTTTTACAATCATTTACTTAAATTTTATTTCAAGTCTGCGGTTCATCAGTAAAATATTTCGAGTAATGCAATATTTCCCATCAATTTAAATTTAAGTTAAAATTACACACATATGTGTGCCAATGTTTATCGGTCTTAATAACTTAAGAACCACTTTTCAAGGCGTCTAAGAACTAGTTTAGATTTTTTTATATTACAATTTATAATTCTACATTATCAATAAACAAATCTACAAATGCGCATATGATATGATACCGTTGAACATAACTAATATTTATTTAGTTTTAAATTTAATTTAAATTATATTGCAATAAAATTAAATTAATGAATTGGATTGTAAATCTTTTTTTGCACTTTATAATAATTTTACATTTAAAATTCAAAATTAACATACATGTATAAAACAATTATTAGTAAATATAAAAAAATATTCTTTACTCTCTTGAAAAATGTTTTGCTTCTTTTACTAACGCACATTTATATACTGCCACCCAGTTCTTTCCAACAAGTTTCACTAGGTGGAAAATTTAAATCAATTAACAAAAATTTAAGTAAAGTTGTAAGTTACAAGTAACCCTATCAATGTTAATTCATTTTTAATGAAAGGGTCTCAATGTATTCAAAATATAGTTGCTCATCTGTTTGGAATTACTATTGCAAAAATTAATTTGATAAATTTTGATTCTTATAAATTATAATTAAATTAAAATAGTTTGTAATTTTTATTTTGTAGCTTTTTTAGTTATCAAATAATGTACTCTACATTTTATATTATTTTTATTACTACTAATTATAATTTAAAAACTGTTTTTATTCAAATTAAACAAAATTTCTTTAAATTTTTATTCCATTATTTTGGTGTTCGCATCAATCGTGTTCCATAAACAGTGATTTGCTGATAAAACATAATTTCTCTATTATCACTAAGATAGGTATTATTATAATGTTTGATACGTTCATCCTTAAACTGTAAGATTACAAAAATAATTTTTGGTAAAATACTGATACAGTAAACTTGGTGTATAAGAACAGTTTTTGATTAATTCTTATATAAATGGCCAGAAAAAATACGTACTATCAATTTTAGTTTATTTGGTGTTAAATGAACAGCCAAAACTACTTATCTATGATGACAAATAAAAATTTTCGGCTTAAAATGTATTCCATAAAAACTAAAAGTGATACTACGTATTTTACCTGACCACTTTATCTTATAGAGCAGAGCTGCTCAACTATTGACTCATTTTCAAAAATTTGCTCATTGAGCAACACGAAAAAATTCATTTTTAATTTGAACAAATCATGATATTTCAAATTGAAATGTCATTGTAAATAATTGTATAATTAAGTACATGTAATTCTATGACTTCGATTAGAAGCAAGCTTATTATTTTTTGAGCTCACATTGCTATTTGAGCATTTTAAATGAAATGTGAAATTAACAATACTAAAATTACTTAAATTTTGCACTCCAAATTAAAATTTAAACTAAAAATTTAAAAGCCAAAAATTAAATTATAGTTAAGTAGAAATAAAAATAGCTCAGTTAAAATGTCAAATGATGATACAAAATCACGCGTGAGAATAATATAGTAAACTATTATTACAGTTTAGTGAGAAGAATTCTTCATTTTCATTGGTTCATATGAGAACATCAATTTACTTTCTACGCACTGCAGTGCGAGAATTCAATAAAGAATATTTTTCTATTGGAATGTTTCTACAATTGTGTAGAATTATTGACTTTATATTAATGGACGAGAGGTCTTTAAATTTTAGTTATAATCAGCTTGTTGCTTCTGTGTTAAATCATACATTTGCAGATGACGTTGTCTACGAGTTATCTGGTTATACACGAGAAGAATTAATACCTTGCATTTATTGGATGACACCTTATATTGAAATTTTATCAACTTTACCAAGGGTTAGCCTTAAAAAATTTGAAAAAATGAATCCTAGCCAATTCCATAATATACAAACCATTACCTTTGACACTAAAATAATGGGATATCTTGCTCAAATAGAAGAAAATATGATTAAAAATGGAAAACATGTAGCTATTGATAAAGAACAAGAATCCATTTTCGAATGAATGAAACCTCCTAGCAATAGTAAGCGTAGACCCAATAAAAACATTGCATTGATGGACGCAATGACAAAAGATGATAATGAAATTAAAATATCACAACAACAGTTAAAAGATATTACGAAAAATGAGTCAATCGATCCAAATAAAGATAATTTTAGCAACATTGTAACAAAAAAAAGAAAAACCAATGATAAAGAATCTGAAAACCAGCACGAAATAGAATCGAATTACCATTCTTCAGACGATACCTTACGCTTTTGTGTTTTCTACATTTTCATCGAGTTCCATATTCCATATATATCCATATAAATGTAATATTAGTTTCACAGTATCAGAATTAGAATTTAAAAATTATATTGATTTATTTTATACAGTGTATTATGAACTATGTACAAAAATACCTAGCTTTGTCGAGGGTGTTCGTTTTTCAGATACTCCTTTTTACATATAATTATCAAATTTGGTTTAATTTTACCAATAAAAAAATTACATAAATAATTAAATAACAGAATAGAAATTGAATAAATAGATTGCCACAAACTATATGAAATTTCTATTGAAAAGATTGAAATCGTGATTTTTTAATTTTACAATTTCAGTCTTAATTAATTTGTTAAATATTGTTATATTTAATATAAAATTGTAAGAAAAATTAAATATTACCATAATTAATTAAGATAAATCAAGTTTATTAAATTAACAGATATTTTAAATTATAAGGTTTAACAAATAATCTAAATCCAAATTAATTTTAAAATTATTATGATAAAGTTTTAAATTTCAGGTATTTCATTTTATGCTTACTTTTAGCAAATTTGTTGCAATATGTAAAAATGAAATGAAATCAATTTCTGAGACTGAAATTCAACTTTTTAAACTTTTAAACAAATATACAAATTCACATCTAAATTGGGATCTAAATATCACATCTATGAAATAATATTGGGAGTTTAACCCTGAAAGTGGAAATGTCAAATAATTAAATTTTGTGAGACCATAATTATCTTTGAAAAATGTATTAGAATTTATTAATGTATTAAATTTAAGTTCTTTAATTTATCAAAAAAAGAGGCAATTTGAGTCATTTACAGTGAAGCTGCAAATTGATTGATTCTACAAATGTGACTTGGAATTTCTGTATTGAAATTCCTGGAATTGTCAGTTTTCAAAATAAACGGTAACAGATTAACTGAGAAATACTTTTCTATTCCTAGAAACTAATTAATTAATTGGTAAAGTAAGAATATCAAACGCAAAAACATTTGCAGGTGTCAATTACGTCAATCAGGTATTTTTTAAAAGGGGCCATCATTTTTCCAAGTTGAAGATTTAAAAAAATATATTCTTGAATATCATGTAATTAAATTATATAAAATTTAAAACGTCAAGTTAAGACCCTTGGAGAGGTGACTAGGTATATATAACACTACGCTTGTTTGGCAAATTTTTTTAATGACTTTGTTTTGTCACTTTTAAGTTTCATCGAGGTTGGTAGATACGGATTTGTGTGATTTTGGTTTTTTATATTTTATTTTTTTTGAAATTTAATATTTTTGATTTTACTTATTAATTTAATTTATTTGTGTAATAAATTTTATTTTCAATAACATTAAGTTAATATCCACTGTCAATAAAATACACTGAAAGGTGTAACCTGAACCCAACTAAAGGTAATTGAAAAATCACGTTTAGTTATGCCGTAATTTTTCTTTTATGATTAAACATAGAAATATGCAAAATATATAGGGTTCCTTGTGGGAAACATTGTTTTAATTTATGTGTAATTTTTTAATTTTTTGTAATAAATACTTAATTTTATTGATATTAAATGAAAATATATATTGAATACGAGACAATTGAACAAGATAAGCCAATAAATGCATATTTTGATTAAAAACAGATGGGAAGTTAAAATGTTTCTTTATGATTTAATTACTATTGTGTGTTAGTTGAATATAATAAATTTAGCAGTGCGCTAGTCGTGACAGCTACTTGGTATATTTTTTTAGTATTTGTTCGAATTATGATTTAAAAAACGTATACGTCTAATTTTCCTCGTTTATCCAATCCACTTAATTAACTTTAATTTGAAGTTTAAATCGTAATTAACTAAAAAAATTATTTTTTCATATTTATTTTGGCATGTTTAATATTATTCAAAATTAATCCAATAGTGACTCAACCGTAATTATAAATCCCTACGTTTAAAGTAATTTAGCTAAAAATGTATGTTTGTTTGTCGTCGAACATCAAACAAATTTTTTATGTGTGTTAACAGGATCAAACTGTAACATAATTTTTTTTAAATTGTAGGGCTGTTTTCATTAAAAAAATAAGAGTAATTTGGGGTTTTGGCCCTGAAGATAATTTAATATTTTAACAATTTTTTTAAATTTAAATTTATGATAATATTTATGATTTTAAAATTCGCATCAGCGTATATATTTTTTTAAATTCTCCAACTCGTTTAATTTTCAAAAAGAGGGACAACTGGGGTTTTTCACCCGTAAGATGTGAAATTGGGAGATTAAAATTCATCTTATTCTGCGTACCGGAAAAAACTGTAATTGAAATATGGTATTTAAAAAATTGTTAGACTGGTGGTTATTTCAATAAAGTGAAACACACAAACAAAAATCGCGTAGCATATTATATAAGTTAGGATGTTAGAAATTATAATTAGAATTAAATTAAATTATAAAATATCACAAATTAATTAGGCCAATGAAAAAATAATATATTTATTATTGTGTCATTGTTTATCTTTCTTTTTATATGTGTTTGTCTATTTAAAAATTTCTTTTAATGTTGTTATTATTTTTTAAAAATGCCCCCTAATCGCCACTTTGGGACCATTATTTAAACAATATTATAGACCTTATTTTTAAAATATTTCATGATCATCTGGAAAATGCATTTTAACCAGGAAATTTATGATAATTGGTGACCAGGTAAAAATTTTCCTAAAATTCTTTCCTTTTTTTAAATATGGGCTTTTCATTATTGAACAATTCATCACAAAAAATCCTACCCAAACATCAATTTTATAAATATAAATTTACAATTTATATTTATTTATTATACTAAATATTTAGAAATAATGAAAAATTATTTTTAATAATAATAGATATTATATTTATATATATATATATATATATGTGTATTAATAATCAATTATTACGTATACTATTATTAATTACATTATTATACATTTAAGTTACATGCAGATGTGATTACCCGTCAATTTCAAAGTGGTTAGTCCGTTTGGAATTGGAATTATTTTTAAAATTGTTAAGTTTTATCCTATATTATTAACTATTCGACAATGTATAATAGACATTAATTCAATTTATAATGTCTACCTCACCACGACCATTCACCCAGAACCGTGAATAACCAAGAGTAGTCGGTGTGATATAGATTATTTACATGTTCATGATAATCACATCCTCATTTTAATAATACCAATAAGGGACCTCATTTTTTCACATTGAACATTAAAAAAATTATATTCTTGAATATCATAACTATTTTGTGATTTAAATTTCAAATATCAAATCATAATCCTCAGAGAGGTGGCTAGAGCTATAAGACCTTACGTACCGTATGTGAAAAACTTTTGAAATGTATAGAAATTACAGAAATTTAGAAATATAAATGGAAAGTCCCATATATTATTAAGCTGCCGTCGATTTGCACTAAAGCCGCATAAAAAATACACTTTTAAACACTAAAATAGATAAGTTTTACTAATAAATATTTTAATCATGTAATACAGGTAATTTTAATAGCATAATAGTATATTAATAGTATCATGGTTCCCAACGAGGACCATTTGGCTTTAATTTAAATTTAAAATTTCTCTTCATTACCCTATAAATTGTTCTTTTCGAAATAAATTGTCTTAAGTTATATCACTAATTTTCTATTATATTAACTCTCTCGTAAAAATTATAATAAAAAAATAATTACATATTCTTTTCCATTTTAATTTTATGGACTTAAAGTGGTCAAGAGTATTAACTACGAAAAGGTTGGGAAAAACCTGGTATATACGAATACAATATTAGTTATTAAAATTCTGCAAAAAAATAAATTCAATAAAATCTCACTTAAAAATGATACTATTCACTATTACAATTAATATTTAAAGTAAAGTTTCTCAAACTTTTTTCACATTGCCTTTTATTTTAAAGTGAATTATTATCAGTTAGTGTTATTTTAGAATTTGATTAAAGAATTTTCAAAAAACAATTACATATTCCATTTTTTTAAATTATTTAAAATTATAATATCATTATAATTGATAAAATGAGTGTATAATCTTAAAAACATTAAAATTTTTAAAAACATATTTCGGGTGAATTTTACCAACATTTAAATAAATGTAAAAAGGATGATAACAAAGTTATACTTCAAATTATTCTAAACTTTTTAAAAATGAAAAATTGCATAGCAACGATAAAAAAACAGAAGGAATCAATTTATGAGATTTCCATTGATATTTTTTTGGTTGGAATAAGGATACTTTCTTTTTTTTACAGTTTTTTTGAAATTTTGAAATGAATATTTATATTTGACATTTTAATTTAAAAATTTTAAAAATATTGGTTAATAAATTTTAGTTAATAATATTTAGTTTATAATTTTTGGCCGAGAAAGCGTAGATTTCTGAGGTTAAAATTGTGTATATAATATATACTATATGTAGCAACTCTTATAAGCTGGATAAGAAAAATCTTTTTTTTAATTCTAAGATCAGTAATTATTTTAAATTTTTTGTTAAAATGTAAATAACACGTTGGTCTGTTTCAAAATAAAATATGACTCCAGAGAGTCGCAATGACGGTGTTGAATGTTGATATCAATAATAATATTCTAATGGTTATTATTTTGTCACCAGAAAATCATAAACACATGTGATACAGCGTTAATTTTTGTATGAATAAGAGTATTTGACGTAGTTGTCATGTTTTGTAATTACATTTGACAATAGCAATAGAAATGTAGACCTAGCAATTTACTTATAAATATATTAAATTAATTTAAAAGGGTACTCCTGTCGTCAGTTATGTTTATAATTTATATGATAATTGTATTTTTTAATTGATTTACACGAGTAGCAATATAACTTCAGTGGCACTCTGATCATCAAAAATTATTAACCATGTAAAGCAAAGTAACAACATTGTTTAAACGGTTATGGTTAGTGATCATTGATCAGTGACTAATCAAGTATATTTTATAATAATCTTAATTTCACTTTTATAATCATTTATTATATGACCTTTTACTGGTGACCGTGAGATTAATTCAAAAAAAGATATATCATTCGAAAATGTTAATATTTTTTAATTATATTAATGGCACACCTACATATTAATATTGTAAAAATAGCTGTGTGGAAAGGTATATACTTAGATATTTGGACTAAAACATTTTAAAATAGCATCTCATCTTGGTTAAGATGTGTTTTTGGAAATAAAACTGTAAATTGGGTGTAAAAAATACATTCTGTCAATTGAACAAGTAGAAAAAAATAGTGATAATATATTAATAGCATATTATTATATATACTATTTTTACGTACACAGATTGTTTCGTTTGCAATACCAATTTGATAAATTTTTATTTGTTATGTTTTTGAGTATTACTCAATGAGTAGTTTCAATTTTAAAAAAATTTCTAATATCAATAAACAAATTTTTTCTGTAATTTCCCTTAGCACTGTATATACATATTTTAAATGCGACTAAAATACAAAAACAAACGTGAATATCAAAAACAGTGTATGATCCAAAATTTAATTCAAATAGTGTGTTTTTATCAGAAAAATGAAACAAACAAGACGTAACAAAAAATTGTATTAAAATACCTAAAACTTAAAACTCAAGCTCACCGTTTAATATTGGAAAATTAATTATAATTTACATTTACTTTCTGTACTAACTAGAGTTCAAATATAAATTTCTAATCAATGTATAATTTAAGCCCTGATACACAAAAGTACTCACATGTGAGTACTTTAAAATTTAATAAAAGCAAAAGAACTTACATATGAGTACTCACAAATTTCAATAAATTAATTTTATTCAAAAATTACAAATATACTAAGATCTTAATGGGTGTGTACTATTTCATATGCATTTTATTCATCATTATTTTAAGCTTTATTACTCACACGGTGTATGCAATTAAAATTATTTAAATATGCCAAAAAGTTTAATTTGTTTACTTTGAAATTAATTTTTACTTCTTTATTTTTAATCCTAGAACAGAAGTGCACAACATACAATCGTACGGCCGCATGCAATCGCGGTCAATAAATTTGACCATAATGCAATATATCATTTTACTTCAAATTGAAAAGTTAAAATGAGATTTTATTCAAGGTCTATTTAAAATATTTTAATCAAAAAGTTACATTCTTGACTTTGCCCAGTTTCTCAAAAATTAGCGAAGGGCATACAAAATTAAAGCAGTCAATGATATGTTTTTTAATGTCATTATTAATATTTACATATTTTTTGTTATGTCTTCCACTCTAATGTATCAAAAAATCGGTTTTTAATAGAACTTTTTTCTGTTGTCCAATTATTATTAATTATTTACCGAAAAATTAATGATTAATTTTTTTTAAATCAGGTTTTTTCTTATGGAATCAGTCAGAAGAATTATTGATCTAAAAATTTAGTAAAATGGGATTTTTCATAAAAATATTGGTAAAAGTGAATTATTTTCGTTAAGGGTTGGTAAAATTTGGTTTTTTCTTTTGGAATCAGATAGGGTAGTTTTAATTCTAAAATTTTGGTTTTTTCTCATAAGATTACATTAAATAATTTAATTAGATGATTTAATGAAATATGTTAAAAATTGTAGATTCGCCTACAATCATCTAAATTTTCGTATTCACCCCTTGGGTGACCAGTCACCCCCATGAAAAGCACTGCATTAATCCTACTATTGCTATTTATTCCGATTCAGATAAATTACAAATATAGTGTTAATTTATATGAATGAATTAAGGATTAATTTTAATTGAAAATTATTAATTAAAACTGGCTCATATTAAAATATAAAGAAAACTATTTTATTAGACCTAAAATTTAAGTGCAGAGTAAATTTTCTCAATGTCGAAGTAAATTTTGTGCGGTCGTAGTATCAATGAGAAAAGATATTGTAGCTGAATTGGTGGAAAGGTTGTACACCCCTGCTTTAGAAGGACTTAATTTTAATTTGCTTTTTACGTTATTTTTATTTACACACATTTATGTTAACACGGGAAAATATGGCTCGTAGAGTCTAAGTATTAATAGAAAAGTGTTTGTAGAGATTTTCCATTGATAACTACTTTTAGTGAATTTAACCAGTAAATTAATAGATTTTAAGCCAATCTTGTAAAACTACAAGATATATATTGTAATTATAGTTATTCCAAAAAGATATTTGAAAATAAAAAGTAATATATTAATGCCCTCAAAATATATTGGGAAGGAAACAATGTTTACTAAAAAATGTGACTGTGAATTAAAACCTACTATGCTATTTTTGTTTTTGTATTACATTACACATTGTAGTTTAATAGTTTTATGAAAATCATAATAAATTTTTATAAACATAAAGAATAAATAAACATGTATCACCTACTGTAGTAAATAAATAATATTTATTATAAATAAACTGCTCTAAAAAGAATATTTATTATTTAAAATATTGATAATTTTTTAATTGTAAAAATATAGCAGAAAGTAGAACATGTAAGACTCAGGGGATACTCATATTCTTTGCAACTCTACCTGTTGTAATAAAATTCTATTTGTAATTAAAAAAAATTAGAATTAGGGTGTAATAAATGTTTAGCTAGTGCAGCCTTTAAATTTCAAATTTAAATTTTAATTTTTTCATTCTCTCCCCGAATTTTCTTGGACCTATCTGATCAAAGTAATGAAATAAACCTTAACTCAATCTGCTGTCACTAAATATTATCTGAAATTTTTACTAAAAAGTATTGTTAAATATAGTTGTCTAAATTTAGTTTACAGTAGTAAAAATTTAGGTTTTTCCCCTTTTGTTTTAAGTAAACATTGTCATTAAAATTGGTAATACAATTGATTATAGACATTATCTTTATTAAACTGAAACCTTTATTTACAAAAAATCCTTCAAATGTGTGTAAAAAGTATAATTACTAAAATAATATTAATAATATTTAGTAAAACTAAGTTTGTGGTTGATAATTGACCTTCGGTCAAAAGTATATACTGAAAAATATTTTAAAAGATGGAAAATACATTGAAATGTACATTGACGCAAGTCCAACACATTGTAATAAGTACAAATTATGAAATTTCAGCGATTTAAATTATATTTAAATTCAAATTTTACAAATTTTTTTTGTAAACTGAATGGATAGCTAATAGAAAAAATTTCTTCTTTTTCTGTATGATATAATACTTGACAAGTATCAGGTATTTTGTCAATAGTAGACACTATATATACCTTTTATTAATATTATAAATGAAATATTAAATTAATATACATTTGTATGTATTTATATTTGCATTATGAAATATAAATTTAAAATATATAGACTAAAAATGGTAATTTTCAAATTGTCGGGCAGCCAGAAATGCATTTTTCGTGAAAATTTTGGTTAATTTTTCAACTCTAAAATCTCCGACACATTTGGATCCCATAAAGGTGGAAAAAATTTTAAAAATTTAACGATTTATCACGTATAAAAATAGTGCAATTAAGATTAATTAAATTTAAAGATTAAGATATTAAAAATCAAACATAATAGGAATAGTGTCGATTAAGTTTCGATTGAAATTGAATATTCAATTTTTAACTATAAAAGATACATAAAAGATTGTAAAATATAATTTGTAACTGACAAACTATTATAAAATTCATAACATTAATAATCATTTCAAATTGCACAATAAATTAAAAATTACAACTAACATTAACAATACATTTCAAATGGATAAAAATGACAATCATTACGGTGGAAATCAAAATAAATTGAAATAAAATGATAAATTTAATTAACAATTTCAAGACACTTTATTGAAATTGTATCCAAAAATGTTAATGTGACATTAAATGAGGCGTAACAAATTAAAAAAATTAAATTATTTGCACATGTTATTAATTAGGGGATAATTGAATAGTTAAAAATAATTTTTAAATGAGAACAATGACACGATATATGGTCATTCAACTCGTGTATACAAATATTTTGAATTTCCTAATTACGTGAATATCATAAAATGTGCAATCCGAATTATTCACAAACTTTACATATGGCAGAACAATAAAAGAAGAATTGATTGCAATTAATTTTAATCCCTCATAAAGCAATATACAAGTTATAAACTTTGTATAACCAATACATTTGTTTATCATTATGTTTTAAATTTCAATTGACTCGTTACTCCGCCTATAATTCAAATTAGCCTAGATAATAAATATTTATATTGTTGCCTGATTAGACTTTGTACTTAACTTATCATTTATTAATATTTTTCGTTACGTTTGTATCAATTTTTCTTTAAAAATTTAAAAATTTAAAAATTGAAAACTCATCAAAAATATCAAATTTATTAGGTAATATTTTTTAAATTAAATAATAATGTGTCAATATCTCAATATCTCAATTTTAAAGTTATTTTTGAAATTTTTTTCACATTTTATCAATAATTAAAAAATAAAATAAAAAAAAATTAGATTATAACGGTAAAATTTTCAAAAAAACAAATTTTAATAAAATTTATAAATTATTATATTGCTTATTGAACATTTTGTTAATATATAAATTAATTGTTTACATTTTACTACTAGTGCAATATAGTTTAAATGTACATAATATCATTATTTACTTCAATTAGAATCTAATTGTCATTTATTCAGATATGGAAGTGTTGAATACACCAAATTCTAATATGAATTCAAAAATTTTTTATACACACGATAACGCGAGTACAGTCTCAGGGCAAGATAATGAACAAAAATCTCACAAAAATGTCAAAAATTTTGATGAAATCAATCTAAATAATTCAAGAGAATTTGAAGAAAGAGGACTATACGAAGATAAAAGAGGTAACATTTTAATTTTAAATAACGTTGATATAAATGTAATGGTTCTGCATTGGTAATTGTGTAATTATAGTCAAATTAAAATTTTATTATATCCAATTTGATTCAAATTTAAGATAGACACATGAAGCGTATACAGCGACATTTATTTTGACAGGCAATAATTTTTATTTATATTAACACATTATAAAAATTGCTTCATGTTGCCGCATTAGCTAATTTTGTTGCTTTGATACTACTATAGTCTTATTTTATTATTATTTTTATTACCCTTTTAAATATCTTGGATAAACTGGATAGGAAGGATTTAAATTTAAATGTTCACAATTTTACATGTTTTGTTTAATTACGCCCAATTAAATATAAAAATGTTGACAAGTTTTTAGTTAATTTATATTTTTTTTGATTAACTGATAGTGGCATTTTAACGAATTTAGGCGTTTGAAATAGTAAAATTATAGCAATGGGTTACAATTATTTTCAACTTTAAATTGCATTTATTATAATGAGGTATGGACTAATTTTATAATTTACTTTAATTAATCCCTTATTATATCGTTATAATTATTGGAAAGATGTTTGTTTACTTTTGAGTTGGTTTAAAATTGCTGTTATGATATAATTAGTGGTAATTTATGATACATATGATAATTTGTAATTATTCGGTATCTTTAATTCCTATCAATGATAATTATTAATTACACTGATAAGTTATCAGTAGGGCAAACTTTTTTAACCTATAAAAAATACATTAAACATTCAATTTGGTCCCCCCCTGTTAAAAATAATTTAAAAAATTAAATATTAAGATTTATTATGGTACAATATTAAGTATTTTTTAACGTTACTAGATAAAAAATTCCTTTGTTTTGTGAGTAATTTCTTCAGCATGCTAAACTTCTTTCTACACCGTTAGAAGTTGAAGGGCCATTTCTCAATTGGCTTTACAATGAAGGAGGTTTGGACTGATCCATGGCTAACATAATTTTTTCGATATCAATCGTTTTTCTATATATAGTTGTATTTCACATGGTTCAGAAAAAAATTGTATTTTTTTTATTGTATCATATGCTTGATTAATAGTGAATGATTCTTTTTCCATGTCAATAACACCTAATATAGATGTATAAACGTTTAATTCAATTAATTCATTATATAATTTAATCATAGATACAGCTTTCCTCACTCTCTGTATAATTACACCATTTCCGGGTATACCATCTACAATTTTTTTTACCAATTCAAATTTGTTGATATAGTAAAGACTGGCCTCAAGCCAAGTACCCCACCTTGTAATCACTGGTATGGGTGGATAACCAATGTCATAAAACAATTCGCGGAGCGATTTATTCTTTAATTTAAGAAATTTCATGCTGCTGATGAGTTCGTCAACAATTGTATATTTCTGTCGAAGCTTCATGCAACAGTTATGCATTAAATGGCTTATACAAGTAACATGGAATAAATTTGGATACAGCATTTTTAATTGTGATGTAATCGATGTATTGTATCTAATATTTATATTATATATATATTTGCAATTGATAAAAAAATTAAAATTACCATGCAGCATCAGTTACGAATAAAACAAAATTTTCCCTCTTTATATTCAA
>LWCA01000963.1:0-14305 GCA_001642005.1 Intoshia linei | reverse complement strand
AATTATAAAAAAATATTAATAATAACATAATAATAAATTCTCACTTTGAATTTAATTGAAATTTTTCCTCTCAATTTTTTGTACAAATTATTCTTACATTGATTGTAATTGTTATCACATTGACAATCGTTATTCCATTTTGAATTTAGCTATTTTTACATTGACTGTGACTATTCTTACTTTGAATGTAAAGATGATAATTTTCAAAATGAATTTATATTTTTATTTTGAAACTATGTTATGGTTAATTGAACCTGCGAATAACAGTGATATTTTTATCAAGTTAAACTCAGAAAATTCGAATATTTTTCTTAAATATACACTTTAAACGTAAAAAAAATATATCATAGGTAGTGCGATTCAACAATATTACGTTTCCCGTTAATTACAATTTAATTGTTGGTCAAAATATACCAGAAACTTTTAATAATTTGATTATCACATTGAATTTAGTTATTATCACATCGGTTGTAATTGTTATCATATCGATAGTATAATGTTATAGTTGATACCACAAAAATTGCATTGCACAGTGAACACATTTTATCATGTTTAAAATATTTCTTAACAAACGAACCTGATTCATCGTGATTGCATCAACCGTATTTTCGGGGTGTGCCCAATTCACAGTAATTTGTTTACCTACGAATAAAATTAATAAATCAATAAATTAAGATAAATATACCAAAAAGGCTGATTTTATTTTCGATTAAAAAATTTCGAACAGTCCGAGCTTCTTCATATGAATGATATTCAAGAAACCCATATCCTCTATTTGAGTATTTTGGGTGTAAATTTTCATACAAAATAAAGTCAACATGCTTGATGGATAGATTACAATTATGTAAAAATTCTTGTTCAATGCATTGTTTAGTTTTATCCGTTGGAAGAGCCCCAATAAAAATTTTTCGATTGTCTACGCTTAGGGAAGCCAATATTTTTTGACAAGTAAAGCTATTGATGATGTTGTTTATATAACGAATAGCCAAAGCTGCACTACAAGCGTTGTTATATCGAACAAAACAAAGAATGTAGTTTTTTTTGTATACAACTTTGATTGTTACAATGACACCGTGAACCTCAAATAAAGCACATAGATTACAAATTGTCCAACTTATTGTAATATTTTTGACAAAAATTTCACAATCACGTAAATGTTGATGATTTACAATATTATGCAAAACAACTTGATGAGCCTCTTGGTGGATATTGTAAGTGTGGTTAGAGGTTGAAAATTGCATTTCTGACATGCTCTGTAATTCCATCAAAGTCAGAAAAGGTAAAGGCATCACATTATTCATCATTTTTTAGAATTTACTATGAAATGTAAAATTATTTCTAATTCATTACATTCACACCCATGACCTTTTATTCAAAGGTTAATCATTTAAAATTTTACTTAACACAATATATTTTAAATATATTGAACTCATACGTGAAAAAAAAATATCATAAAGTGTATTTCTATTTCAATTTAAATATTTTACTATTGATGTATCACGAACAGACCATATAGATTAATTGCATAAATAAAAGATAAAAGATAATCTAAATTCTTAACAATAATAATAAATATATGGCTATTTTAAGACTACATTTTAGTCTGGTTATTTACAAATTTGCACTTGTACAAATGTACTAAGGTATCACTACCTTTTGTTGTTGATTTTATTTCATCTACTATCTAATTAAATTTTATTTCAAAGCTCGAAAATTTAAAGCTCAGAGTCTAGGATTATGATTAGTATAATCGCATAATGCTTTCGGTCTGTTGGAATGAATATACTGCAGTAAATTCGTTTCTATATAAACTTACAATTATAAATCAGGTTTATAACGTAAATTTTATATTTTAATTTATAATATAAAATGAATATTGAAGAAAACGAAGTTATTCGCGAGGTTTTTATTTTGTTGCTTTTACTTTTATTTTGAAAGAATTTAAATAAAAAATGCGTCATTCAAAATTATGAAAAATATCCACTCCCATTTCATTTGTCAATGACTATAAGACTAGTAGATAGTCACAAAGATAACTGGAATGATAATTTTCAACATGTGATGGATATGGCTTACGTTGAAGATTTATTTCAGTTTTTATTTTTTTTGGGAATATATTTATTGTTTCTAGTTTGTTTGCATTTCTGAAAACTCCCTCTCAATTGAAGGATTCAAAACGAATGGATATCACATTATTTAAGGTATTTTTTGTCGGCTTGAGTACATCTATTATTTCATTGTAACTTTTTGGCAACTTAAATTTTTTCTATAAACGCAATTTGAAGCAAGGATTTGACATTACAAAAATGTTTACAAAAAACTTTTTCATAGAAATGTCGATATATTTTTATACGGTGCAAATTTTATTGTATTTTCATAGGGTTTATTCAGATGGTAGAGGTAAATTCCATCATTTATGATTTTAATATTGCTCAATATATAAAAAAATTATTTTAACTTTATATGTAGAAAATGTGTTCTGATAATTGGGTCTCACTAAACAGTGAATTGCAGTAAAAAAATTTTTAAATAGTGAATCCAAGTACATTTCAGTTAATCACAGTAAAAAAATAGAAGAGAACTAAAATCTCTTTGGTCAACTGTGATTCACTAAAATTCACTATTTAGAAATTTTTTTACTGCGATTCATTGTTTAGTCACTAAACTTTAGTGAGACCTCTGATAATTCTCCCATTTTGAGATTTTATCAAGATTCAATTGAATTTCTATGGGTTAATTTGGAAATTTAGTTAAATATAACTCCTGCTTGGGAGGACGTCAGTAATATGAACGGATTACGATATTGTATAATTGTTGGAGAAGATTGTGTTGATGATACTTGGTGTAGTATTGTAATAGTCACATTATTTTTGCTAAAATTTTCACATTTTTAGGTTCTCATGTTTGCTGGTGCTAGTTTTGATTATATGAATAATGATATCAATGGTGTAGTTTTAAGTGTACGTAATCAAGTTTTTAAAATTTGGATTTGGCTTAAAAGGATACCTTCAATTGATGAAGATCTCTTTTTCAAGTTTTACATGTTTTATTTGTTGTTATTTTTTTAGAGAAAAGGTCAATAGTAAAGTTCAAAATCCCATTGTTTTGAAAAGAATATATCATCAACCTCAATAAAATTGTTTGATTTTTTAAATATAAGTTTGTATATTAAATCGTCGTCTCTAATTTTAAGTTTTGAACAATTTACTTTTAAAACACATTCTTATCTTCATCAATTCTGCTTAAAATTGTTCTGAATTGACGATAGTAATGGCGTGAGAAAGTTTCGAATCAGAAAATTTGCACAGTACACTTGTATAGAAAAAAATAGCATTGTCTAATGATTTATTACAAGATGAAATTTTTTGATGGCAATCTTTAGAACCACCTTTAAAAATAAACATTATTTAACAGATTTATGAGACTGCCTTTATTTTAATAAATTTATGTTATAAGATTTTGATTTATAGAACAGTTCACAAGATTAGTTTTTACCAAGTGTGGTGGGCGATATACTTTCAAATAGTATTGTATTCTGCATCTTCAAATAATAAAAATAAATTTAGAAGGGTGGCTCTGAAAAACAGGTTTGGTGACTATTGTGTGAATGGATAACAATTTAAATATTTTTTATTAACGTACAGTTTTAGTAGTTTCAGATAAAATAATTAACCTTTACAGTGTAGTAATGTCTAACCCTTTCACTGTCTGATGCAATTTTATGTACTATCACCACACGTCTGGCATTTATTTTTTAATTTAAAATTTTATTATTTTTAAATTACCTATGAGAAAATATATGAAAATAAAAGAATAAAGTTTTTCAAAATTATGTTGTATATCATAGAACGGGTTATCAACGTGGGCCACAGAAAATTTTCAACATTAAAAAAAATTTGGTGTATTAAGCCATAAAATTGCTAACCAAAACAAAATCTATAAATGCATAATGAATTTGAAATATAAATTTGGAATTAAGGTTTATAGATCTTCAAAACTTTGAACCAGATGATGGAACCAGTCCTGAACTAACTGAAAAACTCTTGAACTTGATTTAATTATTTTAAGTTTTGAAAAAAGATTTGAAATTAGTAAGACGAATAAAAAAGGAAGGTGTATTTGGATTTATGGGAATTCAAGAATCAAATCCAATTGTGTTTGATAATGTCCAACCAAGCATTATTGCTTTTCCTACAATATGGATTGTAAAAGCTGGATTTTCAGCAGTGGTCAATATTTTTAGTAAGAAGAGGTCAAAATTGAATGTGAACAACCGAGGAATAATGCGTTTAAGATTAAATAAACTAATAGAAATTGATTACGATTCATTGTGCAACAAACGCCAATGCCAAGGCAGTCACTAACTAGTATAAATTTAAATAAATAAAGCATTTTACTGAAAATAAAAGTAGATATTTTAAGGTTTTTTAAGGTGGGTCATGGAATTTTGGGCAAAACTTTTTTAAGACATGGCCTGAAAAAGGTTGAGAATTGCTGTCATAGAATACACAGACAGTGAAAGGGTTAAATTGCGTTACAAAGATTAGTTTTAACCTTTATTTATTGTAAAATTTACAATGTAAACTACGTTATTAGTAATAATAACTTATTACTATTAGCACTAAAGTTATTTTAATATTAAGTCGTCGCACATTCATTTGTAAAAATATTTACATCATTATTAATTCTAAAATATTTTAAATGATGGCTGAAACTGTAGAAAAAGTTGAAACTGAACAAGAGAAAGTAATACATGTTAATTATATATTAGAATAATTTAATATCGTTTATACTTTGACATTGTGTTTAATATTTTTATTTGAATTTTACTGCATAAACCGTTACCTGGGAAATGAATGAATAAAATTATTAGTTTATCATTAAAATTAATTCAAAGTAGTGACACTGGAATTTAAAATTAAATTTTATAGATAAATTTAGGCAAGAATGTGACTATTTAATTGAAATCTTGCGATGTTTTTGTGTAATATAGAAATACTATGGAAATATAGTAGAACCTGGCATCGGGTTTATTATTTAAAAAACTATCCCAACATTTTTGTTTTATATTATAATATACTGAATTGTTTAATTTTTAAAAAAAGGTAATTTGGCCAATTGAAAAATAATAAAGCCATAATATGGTATAATTATTAAATTACAAATTTGACTGTTATGCATATCGTACAAACAACGCCTAGATCTGCCGCCGGCATTTTTTTAATTCTTTGCGTAGCATTAAAAAAACCTAAGGAATTAATTTATAAGATTTCTACCATATCCCTTTGTGGAAATGTTGAAAATTTGAAAAATATTGATTGATAATATATTGAGTTATTTTTCACCAGTAATGCATAGATTAATGGGGTTGAAATTTTGTATCTATATCAACTGGAATAAGCTGTATCAGTAATAATCTTTTTTGTAATTTCTAGGACCATTAATTATTTCAAATTTGTTGTTTTACATTTAATAAAATAGTTTATAAAAAAATCAATACTAAAGTGCTTTTTTGACTGTAAAGTCGTCACTTTATCAGATTGAAATTTTTACTGTGTGTTACCTGGATATAGCTGTATCAATTGTATTTTTTTTAAATTCTAGGACTATTTTCATTTTTAAAAAAAAGGGTAATCTATAGTTTGGTTTTGTAAAAAAGTCACATTTTGGCTTTGCGATTTATGATAATGTTTATGATTTTAAATTTTATGATTTTTTTGATATCCACAAATGTTTCATTTTCACAAAACGGGGTAATTTGAGGTTTTAGCCGTGAAGATTTTTTTAATTTGCGAAGGAAAAAAAATATATTTTATTTTTTCAATAGGGTGAACCTAACATGTAAATTTCAATGTTACAGAATTCAACCTTCTTTAATCTTTTGATATAAATTAAAATTTTAAATTATATTGACATATGTGAATGTTTTATTAACGTGTCTTCAAAAGATCATAAATAGTGTATTTTTAACACGCAAACACCCGTTCTGTCGCCATTGTTCTAGTAAATTGGTGTCAAAATTTTGTATTATGAATAATACTATTTGATTCATGCAATCTTTTGTAATTAAAGTTCATGAATCCAGTGATTAAAAAAATTATAGGCTCACAAAGGTTTTGAAAATCAATTAAAACCTTAACTGTATCTAATTTGTAATTTGATGGTAAAATTTCTCTGAATACAACCCAAATAAAATTCATCTAAAATAGATCATTAATGTTATATATTATCCATCCCTTTACGAAGCATTGGATTAATAACTAAAAATTAAACTATTTTATTTTTTAGAACGTTGAACTCACTCAAAATGATAAATACCCACTTCCCGTTGAATTGACACTATCGTTACGTTTAAGTGAAGGAGGAGCAGCCTGGGACAATTTTGAACATTTATCAGATTTAGATAGTGCTTTTGAACTTTTGCAGTAACTTATAATTTTATATTACACAAATTATTTGAAATTAAAAATTTTCTATTGGGTGATAAGTTGAAAATTTCACCGCGGATTTTTATCTGTCTAGAAAATTTTTTTTTATTATTTAAAAAAATAAATTTAAAACCAATGTTTGCACCATTTAGTGGAATTGTTAATATTGAGTTGATATAATAGTTTATTTATTGTTTTAGAGTGTTTGAATACATTAAAAAACCGACAGAAATACGTAGCAACGGTGGATATGTTGATGTGAACCTTTTTAAGGTAATTTTTATTATTCAAAAATATTTTTAAAATACCCCATTCAGTATATTCATTATTCTCTAAACATGAAAATTTTTTAATTATGGTTTAAAAGTTTATAAGAATATTTTGGCCGGATTTTGATGTAAACACTTCAGAAAATGAAATAGCGGAGTGGGTAATTAGAATAGCCAATGAAATTATATACCAATCAAAGGCCATTACAAATTTGTAACAAGTTTTGGTTAGATATTTTAACCTTGAAATGAGATTAAACTAATTTACATATTAATATATTATTATATATTTGTATTCTACTTTTTAAATTGGTTTCTATAGTTATTTGTTCTATAATAATATATTGTCCATTTTTACCAATAGTTGGATCATTTTTAAAATTGTAATTTAATTTAGTATCAAATTTCAAAATATTTTCATTTTGGGGTACATTTAAATCAAAAGTCGTGGTCTTATTTGATTTAAAAATTTTTCAAATGGATATTCCTAACATACACATAATTACTCATCTTTACCCGTGGGCTACTTTCTGTTTACTCAAAAAAGGTATTTTATGACAGGTTATTGTTTACTGTGCTTAGCCAACAAACACTTGAATTTAGAAAGTATTTACTTTTATTTTTAGAAAGGTATCAGACCTGCATGGGAGGATGAAAAAAATAAAAATGGTTTTAGAATGGTATGCATCTTTGAATCAAGTCAAACTGCAATAGACGATGCTTGGGAATCCTACGTATACCATATTTTATTTTAATCCATTAAATTTAGGTGTATCAATTTGCTGGTGCAACTCTGGGTGAATTTAATGATTACGTTAACGGTTTAACCCTATCGGTTAGAAAAAATTTATTCAAGATATGGATGTGGCTTTCAACTACATTAAACGATGAACAGCTTGATAGAATGACGTAAGTACTTATAAATAGAATAATAACAATTTATTATAATTAATTTTTGATTTTAGTGATAAAATGAAAACCATATCTGATCAGGGTAAAATTGAAAAAAAATACCATAATTAAAAATGTACATTTTGAAAATAAAAGTTATATATTATTGAATATTTAATTGCATGGTTATGTATGTGGCTGATAGATTGATAAATTAACAGGTATCGCAGACGGGAGTTTGCATTTCTTTTCGTTAAAATCATTAAATTGTGAAAGTAATTGAGTTCATGAGTGTTAGACTTGTATCTATGAGTAAATAACAATGCAATACAACCAATGAATTAATCGTTAAGTTATGAATGAATAGAAGTATACTGTAACATAATTAATATATTGTTATTGTTTTATGCTATGTACATTTACCTAACAAATCGACTTACATTTGTGTTCGTTTAACTATTTAACAGGAAAAAGTTTAACAAAACGTACAAAACATTTTTACTTGAATATACCACTTGGACAATGTACAGTTGAAATTGTTGAAATTAGTCCACGGAACACAAAAATATTTATATTCATACGAAACTAGTAAACACTTAAAGATGAGCTACGTACCAATAGCTTCAAAAAGAGTCCGATTCTATTTGAATGGGTCAAAATATTTCAGCGGACGAGACGTTGTTATCAATAGGTTAAACATAATGTGCATATAATCATGTGATTGTAGAAGTAAATTCCGAACGTTTGAAACATTTATGATTGAACTTACATCAATGTTAAACTGCGATAGAGCAGTCCGTAGCATACGCACACCGTCTCATGGTACTCGCATCAAATCATTTGAAAAATTGATGGACCGAGAGAGTTATGTTGCCATTCAAGGAAAAATACCATTCAGAAAAATAAAGTAAAAATGAACAATTAATGAAATTTAAATTTTAGTTACAAAAATATAACAATAATAAATCCCGTACAACAAGCTACACAGCGTGAAAAACCAGTGAATAACTTAAATGTTTAAAATTAAAAGTAATTTAGATAAAGCCTGTTATTCATAGTCGGATACAAATGTCTGGTAGAATCAAACATATTCCTATAGATGGCTTAACTTTAAAGTAAATGGTAATAAATGCATTAATAAGTGCAATTTAGTATATACGAAAACGGAAATGAATATGATGCAGCCAAACACCTTGTATTACCAAATTCTATTCGAAATAGCCTAAAAAACATAAATGCATACATTTCCCAAAAAATAAAATCCCACAGTGGTGGAGTGAAATAGTAAAATATAACGAAACTAAAATTTATATTTTCAGTTTATATACAGCTAAAGGCAGACGCATTAGACATATTCGCCAATTAGAGAATGGAAATTTTTATGTGGCTGTGGGGAATACCATGAGTAGATTCATCAAAGTGCCTTATGGAAATGTACGGCCTTCCTTTATTACAACCCTCAACAAATCTGCATTTATCAAGTAATTTTTAAAATTAAAATTAATTGTCGATAAAATTAATATTAGAAAATTTGAAAAAGCTCCCGTACCCACATATTCGAGGTTAGGAAACCACAGCAAGTTATTAGTTAGACGTAAAGAATATAATATTCAAAGTTATTACCATCAAGATTCAAATGAAAACGAGAAACCCAATTACACCAAACCAGCCCAAGAAAAAACTTATTCTCAAATCGCAGTGTATTATACGTGATGATTTTGTATATAATTCTTTTCAGGGAAAAGGAAGTTTTACTTGTAAAAGCAGCAAAATCGAAATTTGATAAACGAAAAATTAAAAAAAGTAATTTACGATTATATATAATTACCCCTTTGAGATTTTAATTTTAACAATTAAACCATTTATTAAACTGCACTAATTATAATTCATTTCTATCATTTTTTATAATTTGAATGAAATTGATTCCTTTCAGTTATAAAGTACTTAATTTATCAACACATAACAACAATAATTACATTGAAATAAAATGGTTTGCATTGACACATTTAATTTAAAAATATTATTTATGTGTAAAAGTGTATACAATCTTTAGACTCGAGTAAAAATTTTGTAATTGAGATTTTCTTAAAGCACAAATCAATAAAATCATTATTTGTTATTAAAGTAAATAGTAGTATTAATTTATATTTAACGACTAGTTTTCCATTTACTTTTCTAAATTTACCTGATACGATTTTATTAAAATTTTTTGTATACAACTGTTTTGAATTGCCGATTTTTAAGAATTAAATGTTACGTTACAGATACGTAAATATATTATATAAAATATTGAAAAAATAGATATTATAAATTTATGAATATCATAAAAGTTTACTGAACATTATTCGGAACTTGGAAACTACCATAATTATTATAAGAGAGAAAGGTGGTGTCTCTAAGATTTCTATGCGAATTTTTTATAGAAAAATGTAAAGTTATTATTATTTTTAAAATTAGAGGAATCAGGGGTATGATTGATCCGATCATCAGTATTTGTTATTATGAATTATGGATCATGGATTTTTATTATATAACTTAGTGTTGGAGAATTTATTAAATATTTTGTATGTAAAAAGACATGACATTTTATTTTATTTGATATAGGGACCCACAATTTTTATCTTATAGTGTTAACACTACGCGTGTTATATACTTCATATGCAGTACATATGTAGTTGGAAAATATAGAAATGCTAACACATTTCAAATGTTATCACATGCATCGTGTTAATAAATGAAGTGGAACAAATTTATAAGTTAATCAATAAAAATTAAAATTTTGATCAAAATTATTTGTAGTCTATAATTTCTATGTAATCTAAAATTAGATATTTTTGATATTTTTTCGATCCGTATTCATGACTAGTTCTAAAGGTTTTTTTAGAATCGCCCCCTAATTAAAAAATTAATATCAATTTTTTTCAAGAATTTAAGCATATAATCAATAATTCTCTTAGAAAAATAAAAAAGAAATGCTATTTTAGCTAAAAAAGTTAAGAAAATGATTTTAAAATTTTATTGAAATGACGAAGAAAAATTTTATTATTCCTAACGTCATTTTTCTGTAATATATAAAAATTCTATAAATATTTATCAAATTTTTTTCATTGCTTTTGTTGTCGATTCAAATACATGTACTATAAATGAAATGATAGATAAAAAACCGAAAAAAGAGAAAACGGAAGAAAAATTACCAATTACAAGCTATGAAACTAATAAAATAAAATCAAAAAAAATAGACAAACCAGAGAAAAAAAAACCAATAACACTTAAAACTGCTGAACAAGTTCCAGAAAGTGAGGATGTAAATATAGATTTACCCGTAGAACAAATGGAAGCAGAGCAAGTTAATGTAATTTATTATTTTTAATAATACCTTTTCATTTCATTTCGTTTTAATATCGAATAATGATAAAATAAAAAATTAATTTATTATTTATTGTTGATCATTTTCACACTTGTCATATGTTACCTGTGATAAAAAATGTATTAAATAGCGCTAAAGTAGTTTGACTAAAAATTGATGAATTTCATTAATTTTCATGGTAAATTTATTTGTTAATATTTGTTATTTGTTACCTGTGATTGTTTTATTCAATGGCGCCATTTTCATTTTTATTATTATATATTTGATTACTTTCACCGATGATAATGATTTAATTTTTAAAATAAAATGAGCTTGTATACAATTGTCGATTTATAGTAACATTTATTTACATTATTTATATTTTATTAAACTATTATATAATATTATACACTAAAATTTGTCTTTCTATATATTAACATAGGAAGAAATTAATGATTTCAGTGAACCAAAGAAAACATTTTTAACACAAGGAAATGATAAAGAATTTAAAGATATCATTATAAAACGTAAAAGTGAATCAAAAAGTATTAATGGGTCTGTAGATAACGAAAGTCAAAATAGTGGAAAAACGGAAAAAATTGACAAAGAAAATGAAAATAAAAATAAAAAACGAAAATCAATAAAATCTGATAAACCAATAAGGGACAATTTAAAAAAACGCGAATCAAATTCACGAGAAACAGTAATATCAAAGAAAAGCTCAATTGTTACAAAAGACACTCAGAAAAAAAATACACCAACTATTAAAAGTTCGATTTCAAAGGATAGAGAATCTAAGAAAGAATCTATATCTGAAAAAGAATCAATCAATGGAAAAGATGTTAACCCTAAAAGAGACTCAATTTCATCAAAACGAGAATCAGTTGCATCAAAACGAAATTCAATTAAAAGAGACTCTGTGAAAAGAGAATCCATAAAAAGAGACTCTATAAAAAAAGAATCCATACATGAAAATGAATCACTTAAAGATATCTTGCGACCATCCTCACAAGATGATGTAATGTCTAAAAAAAATTCACTAGAATTTGAAAAATTATCCCAAAAGAGCAATTTAATTCAGCAAGAACCAGAAAGTACATTTGAAAAATTGGAACAAGAGAAGTTGAGCGAATCCAATCAAGATTTTGCAGACGAAGATTCCGAAATATCAGTGGTAAAGTGAAATATTTAAAAAATTGACCATTTTCTAGAAAAACCAGAATGCATTAAACGACAAAAATTCATACCCGATCGACAATGAATTGGAATCAATTGAGCACGAATCTGAACAACAGGAACAAAAAAAAAGTTTAATTGAATATTCACTAAATGAGCAACAAGTTTGTACGGTTTTCCATTTTTTACTTTTTTTAGGAAGCTGCAGCTACAACTATTCAAGCCGGTTATCGTGGAATGAGAGATAGGAAGAAAGTTAATGAAATTAAAAATGTATATTGATTAGGGTGTCCACTTTTTTTTATTAGAAATGCTAATTTTGCACGTGAATACCTTTTTTGATTTTAAGCATTTATCAAAAACAAATAAATCGATTAATATTTACCCTCTCAAATGTCATTATTAAATTCATACAAAAATGTTAAGATAAATATAAAATACTAGGTTGACTGTTATGTACTACGTACAAACAGGACCTAGCTCTGCTGAAGGCAATTTTTATTATACTAAAAAAATAAATTCACGTTGAAAATCTAACTTAAAAATCCTACTATTCATTATTATCAATTCTTTAAAGGAGTGGTTCCCAAATTTGTTTCAGGTGAAACCATAATATCACATTACTTTTCACTTAAAAGTCACTTATTCCATTTTAATTTATTAGACAGAATGTGTGCATAATATTAAAAATAAGATAAAAACGTCCAATCCTAAAAATTGTCATAAATAGCATAAATTCCAGAAAAAATAAAATTAAAGAAATAATTTATTAGACAGAATGAGTTGTATAATCTTAACAATAAAGTAAAAACACTCATTAAAAATTTTGTCAAAATAGCATAAATTCCAGAAAAAATAAAATTATAAAAACCTATTTTGTCATTTTCAATGTGATGAATCATTTCTGAAATCACTGATAATATATATTTAGTACCAATTCAATAAATACTTAAAAATACCAATTATATATCAATAATTTAACGTTAATTAACATTAATTTAAGAGTGATGAAACCTTTTCCCATTGGTATAAAATTGCGAGAAAAACATTCAAAATTAATTAAAGAATTATTGAGTAATGATATTATAGAAGCCAGCAGAAGCTTTCATAGTTCAAGGTATTTTTTAATAAAAAAAAGGACAAAACAGATAGAATGGTTATAGACTACCGTTCTCTTAACGCAAATACTGCTAGAGATAAATATCCTGCACCTAACATTAAAGATTGTCTAGAATTTCTATCGGATCGTACAATATTTTCTACATTAGATTTAATTAATGGATTTTGGCAAATACCCGTATGTAAAGAAGACCGATGGAAAACGGCGTTCAGTACTGAATTGATGAATTAATGATGCCGCAAGGACTGTCAAATGCACCATCGAATTACCAACGAATGATGGACCAGGTACTGAAAAATATTGATAACGTTGACAGTCCATCTCGATGATATCATCATTGCATCGCATTCTAATGAAAAACATAGTAAAAATTTAAATTGTGTATTGATGGCATTGCAAAATGCTGGATTAATTGTCAAACCAAAAAAATGTATAATTGGAATTGACGAAATTAAGGTGTTAGGTCATGTGATAAATAAAAATGGTGTTATGGTTGATCCATCAAAAGTATTGTGTTTTGACGAAGTATGCCCACCTAAAAAACTATGCGACAAATGCGAAGATTTTTAGGAATGTGTTCATTTTACCGCAGATTTATGTACTTAATACTATATATATTAATTGATTTATGACTAATAAATAAGATTTTGTTATGAAGTGTGATGCCTCAAACGAAGGTATGGCTTCAGTATTATTACAGGGTGGCAAAGTCGTAGAATATTTCAATAAAAAACTTAGTGACACTGAAAAAAATTATAGTACCACAAAAAAAGAATTGTTTGCCGTATGTAAAGTAGCTAATCATTTCAGGAGATATATTATAGAACGATATTGCAAAATAATTCATGATCATAATCCAATTGTTGAAATGCGTCGGTCAAAGAATTTACCAATGGAATTGATTAGATGGATGTTGAAGTTAGACGAATTTAATTATGACATATATATACATAATTATACATAATATATCGACCTGAAGTATTAAACTATACAGCCGATCTTTTATCGCGTGATGCGGTGGCATCTGTTGGTTTGATAAAATGCAAAAGTTTAGCAAATGAATATATTCAATGTA